>JANIJG010005930.1:70520-107927 GCA_024611175.1 Megaceryle torquata
GGGCCCTCTGGCCTCAGGGGGTGTCCGATATTTATTGTCAAGCCTTTGTTAACAGTGGGAAAACATTTTTTTTTGAAGAGGTGAGTTTCCGTTTTAAAAAAAAAAAAAAAAAAAAAAAAAAAAAAAGCCACAAAACCAAACCTCTGATATTGGCATTTGCCACTTTTGCATGAAGTAAACAAGTTTGACTTGGAAAACTAAAACATCTGCAAGGATATTGCTCAGTCTGTGTTTCAGAACACAACTCCACATCATCTCTGTATGAACTCTGACTAAGTCAGGTTTGGGAGTTTGCGGTGAATTCATCCATACCACAATCTGCTAGACAATCTGTCTACATTAACTCTGAGTTTATGTTTCTTAAAAAAAAATAATAAGAAAATAAAGTGAGAGATGTAGAGATGGGTCACCTTCATGAGTTAGAGCAGTTTGCCTGACAGCCTTCAGAGAATCATCAGTGCACTAATCAACAGCTCAAGCAAAACTTCCACTTTCCATTTGATTCATTCATTTCAGAAAAGCCCACACCTTTTTAAAACATGATGGAGTCTGTCAGGAGAAACATTTCTGACACCTTCAATTTGAGGATGCAGACTAAAAGTGTAAATTTGAAGTCTTTTTCCAAATCCTTCCTAGTATATAAGATATTCTTAAAAGTCTCAATTGATAGACAAAAGGACTGTGATTCACTTTCAATATTAGCTTATATTTTCTCTTAGTGAAAATTCACTCTTCACCAAAACATTTTTAAACTAACTTAACAAATCCTAGCACAACATTAGATCACCTACTGAGTATATCAATCTGAGTTAACAAAAAAATACAGTACACTTCAAAACAAATTCTCTGGCATTTTTTTTTCCTGATTGTTATCACTTCTCCTAAATTAAAGAAATCTTCACATTTCGTTCTTGGAAATACAGAGTTAACTCCTAGCAACCTTTGACATTTGGATGGAAAGCACAGAAGGCCAGAATCTGATCTTTGTTCCAGTATGGGAGCACCAACGAAAGAGAATGAATCCTAGACCTGTTTGCATTGGAAAGGACCTTAAAGATCCAGTTCCAGCCCCCCTGCCATGGGCAGGGGCACCCTGCACTAGACCAGGTCTCCCAAAGCCCCATCCAACCTGGCCTTCAACAATTCCAGGGATGGGCCATTCACAAGTCCCCTGGGCAACCTGTTCCAGCACCTCACCACCTCACAGTAAAGAATTTCTTCCTAATACCTAATGTAAATCTACCCTCTTTCAGTTTAAAACCCTTATCCCATCCATAAACTCCCTGATGAAAAGTCCCTCTCCCATCTTTCTTGTAGGTCCCCTTTAAGTGCTGAAAGGCTGCAGTAAGTTCTCCCCAGAGCCTTCTCTTCTCCAGGCTGAACAACCCCAACTCTCCCAGCCTATCCTTGTAGGAGAGGTGTTCCAGCCCTCAGATTACCTTTGTGGCCCTTCTCTGGACCCGCTCCAACAGGTCCATGCTTTTCTTACACTAGGGGCCCCAGAGCTGGACACAGCACGACAGGTGGGGGTCTCAGGAGAGTGAAGCAGAGAGGGCGAATCACCTCCCTCAACCTGCTGGTCCCACTTCTTTTGATGCAGCACAGGATGCAATTGGCTTTCTGGTCTGCAACTGCATGTTACTGGCTCAGATTCAATTTTTCATTCACCAACACCCCCAAGTCCTTCTCAGCAGGGCTGCTCTCAATCCACTCATCACCCAACCTGTATTTCTGCTTGGGATTGCCCCAACCTGTGTGCAGGACCTTACACTTGGCCTTGTTGAACTTCACAAGGTTCACAGAGGCTCACTTCTCAAGCCTGTCAACGTCCCTCTGGATGGCAACATGCATTTCCTCTAGAATAGAAAAAAAATACTATTTAGCTCCACGGAAGGCTGTTTTATAATTCAGGCAGGTGATCTGGAGGCACAGCAAAGCAATAATGACTAACATCACATACTAGAGGGAGTATAAATTTTAATGATACCACTCATAAAACCTACATTTTAAAGGTTACAAAACAGAAACAAGCTTACAAAGCAAACACATAAATCATTCCAGGTGTCGGGTTCCTACTCCTTAGCTATTTTAAGAATTAACAGCCTGTCCATCACTAAATAAACTAGAATATGCTGTACTTATTTTATGTAGGACTGAAAAGGAACATACACTGGAGCTCAGCAAGCATACATCACTGTAGTCTCTCAGCAACACAATATCCATGATTTATACATTTACTGATTTATTCGCTATTCAATAAAATTAAATGAAAACACCCATCCAAATTCACTTACATTTAGATAATATCACAATGCTACATAATTAGCATTACATAAGCTAGGTAAATTACTTGGACTTCTTATCCAGACACATGAATGCACTTAACTATTTGCGCATATGCATTTCATTGTAGTCCCTTAAATATCTTTAATGGGGCATTCACATCAGCAACCTCATCACCTGAATGTTCAGAGACAGTTAAATATCCAGGAACAACAAAGTCCATTAAAACACTAGACTGCTCACTGCATCTTGTCGTTGGTTTTTCAGCCTTAACTTGAAAATTTTATTGCCTTGCATATAAAATTAAAGTTCACACAATAAACTGCTGTAACATTTATCAAGTACTCAGGCTTCTGCACAAATCACCACTCACAAGCACTACACTCCTGATTATCTGTACCACAAGTTGACCTGAGCTATTGCTAACACTGATGGAAACATTAAGCATGTTACAGTTCACGTCCATTTGGTACCAGAAACTGCTAAATCAAGCAGTACTTGTAGGTCCAATACGCAAATAAAAATAAGTACCCCCTTTCCAAACCACAAATCCCTAGATGATCATCCTACTGCCCCCTCCAGCCTAAACTTCATCCTGTCTGTTCTTCAAATTCACTGATCATTACATGTGCCTAAAACACTCTCCTTGTAAAGTCAAGCACCAAGTTTTACCATCATAATGGCTCAGTTTTTTTCTAATCTATACCCCAGTCAACCTCTCTGAAACAACAAAAGTGGTTTGGGAGTCAATTTGGAGATGAATGGCCTCTCTCGGTGCTGGAAATGTGTAAACCCAGCTTGCTTTCAAGAACAGGGAAACATCCTCTGCACATCCTCATGTGGCCCACAAGAAGGCTATTGTCCAAGCACCATGACTTTCATAGGAGAAAGAGGGGGCAACACTGACACAGGTACCAGTTATATCAATCAAATGCTCTGAAGTACACATCACTTCTACTTGGAGTAACAAGGAAGAAGGACATTCTGAAACTACAAACCTTTTCATCATTTTGCCCTCCATGCTGATGAACAAGAGCATTGCAAAGCAGCTTTCTAGCCTGCTCTCCACTCATACCATGAGGAAGAAAGAGAAACAGGGCATATATTCTCATTTTTATTGCTTTAATTGGTCTGCAATTACAACTGTATTTATTGTTGCCCCTATACATAAGCTATCAATACCATTTTAAATGCCTGGTCATTAAATCAGTAACTTAGGGCTAATAAGCCACAATTAATGCTGAGCTTTGACAGACTTGTCATTCAAATCCACTATCTTTTGATCTGAACTGGATTTTACAGAAATCATGTATAGTTTTGCTCAGTGGTCACTGAAACTGGCACATCCATTTCACGGAGTGCAGCTTCCACCTCCACAAGGCAAACATATTCCAGGCTCCCTTCTGGAAGCCGTACGCCAAGGGCCAGGCTCACCACGAAGAGCTTTTGCTGCACAAGCCTTTCCACATAGTGGATCGGAGCTTTTAGTTTTGAGAGCTAACTCAGCTTTAACATTATTCTTCTTCTTAACATCCTTCTATGTTTGAGCTGTTTAATGGGTAACTCAAAATAGATTCCCCCCCCCCCATAAGTAGGCAAACATTAAAAAAATTACCCAACCTCTTGAACAAGGTCATTTTGCCTTGCTGCAAAGTCCAACAAGACTATCGGGTAAACTCAAAATCCTTCCATGTCAAAAGGACTGTTTCTATTGCCAGGACTTCATTACTGAATATAGATTTGGGATCTAGTCTCAGTCCAGATGGGCGTGCAGCAATCAGCCACACAACTACACAGCTTTCACTGACAACACTCTGGATTTAAAACTGCAACTTTACATTTGAAACTTCTGCATCCAATTACCAGTTAGAGGCAACCAATCTCTTAAACTGTGCTGGCTAAAGAAAACTCAGTATTTAGTTTACAATGGCAATAAACACCTAAATATTTTCATTAAGCTGTTCTCCTTATGCCACGTCTTTAATTCTGAAATCTTTTCCTGTAACTCTGGAGGAACTTTAGCTAAGTAAACTGCTAACGTATTATTTTTCCAATCTTTGTTTTCTTTAGGAAATTATCTAAGAAGAAAAACCTTGAACTGTGATCTCAGCATTCATACAGCAGTGAACTTCAGATACAGTAATTGCATTTCTGTGAGCTATGGCAACTTTCCCATGGGGGAGAAATGACCTGGTAATTCAGGAATGACAAAGTCAAAAGTAAGGTAAGCTGGGGGAGGGAAAGGATTTCCCCCTAGGATGAGATAAATATAATTTCTCACGGCAGTGTATATCTCTCTTAAGCCTCAGGTGGTTTTAAGTTAATGAGATTAGTTCCAGCAGGCAGTGAAATCCCAGGATATAGGATTTCTATTTCAGCAGTTTTCACTTCATCCAGCAAGCACAGTGAAGTCAATCTTTGTGTCATTTTGTTATTGTCCTGGTTTGGTTCTCGTTCTCTGACTCAAGCCTGGCTAAAGCACCTCATAACGTTGACTAGAAAGCTTAAGCATCATGTAAAGAGCGTGTTCAAATGTTTAAAAGGGAGGAGAAAGGCAGCAGTCTTAATCTGTAAGAAAGGATTTTAACTTAACTTGTCAGATGTACTCTTAAATGGAATTTGATCTTGTACTTTTTAAAAAAATAAATTAAAAAAAAAGGTCACACAAATTTTATCCTGAATACACACCAAATAAAATAAAAAAATAATAATTAAAAAAAAGCAGGATGCATTGCTGGAAGAAACGCTGCTGCTTTTATTAAATTCAGTCCCTAAAAACAGCTTAGGAAGACTGGCTATTTCAGTATCTTCTACATGCTGAATGATTGCCAGTTAGCTTTGGTAACAAACAAAATGAGCTCCTATCCAGTGACTACCCCCCGAATGTACAAACTGGAGTTTCACTCCAGTTCCCAGTTCTGCTTATACAACAAAACCTTCACTCCTGTTACCAGTTCTAGCCATAGCACAAGTTAAACTGGGGCAGACTCATGCAGTGCTAGGGGAGGACAGCATTTTGTCTCTCTCACAACAGGGCACAGCAGAAGGATTCAGAAGTAGACAGAGTAAGTACCTGGAGCTATCTGAAGTATAAATCATTCTACAGAGCTGTTAAGCAGAAGGCTTTTAGAAGATAACATAATGGGGAAAAAAAACTGAGATCAGATTATAACAGTGATTTCTATGCACTAAGAATTCTTCCACACCCAGCCTGATTTCAATTGACAATCACTGCATATTAACAACCGCTAATTTAACAATTGTTTCATACTCAACAGTATTGTTAGGTGTGAATTTAAGTTAAAAAAAATAAATAACTTATGCTGGTAATGTTATTGAGGTTAAGAAAATGCAGAAAAATCTAGCATTGACAACATGCTTTGAGTGGCTCTTTCCCATCCAACAGGAGAATGACAACAGCACTTTCCTCTTCCCTTGTGAAACAAAGCATGTAGACATCACATCAAGGAACTGCACATCATATTAGTCCTAGATTTCTTTGCAAGACAGTCTGATTAAACTGTGTATCCAGAAAGCCCACAAAGAAATTATTTTCATCAGGGTAATTTAACCTCAGTATAGAAGATGAACCCTATTCAAAAGCCTTTCTAGAATGCCCAAATCCATCCCAGGAAAAGCTGTGTTTATTCAAGCGGTAACTTACAAGCCTGACTTTAAAACAGACAAATCACACCCACACAGACAGCACTGTTGTAATTTTGTTGTGGTTTGGGGTTTTTTTTAATTATTATTATTTTTACTTATGAATCTGCCTTCTCGTTCTGTGCCAATACACCACCCCATAATCTTTACTCTTCATCCTTCACAGAGATGTCCTTCCTATTCAGTTTTTGGCACTTCATTAACCAAGTGTCTTCAGTTACATGACAAGTTTCCAAAGGAAAGGGTGGGTTCCTCTCACAGCTCAGGGTGAAGAGTGGCAAAAGCTAAGAGCAACTGTTCAAAGGTGCAAGATCCTATTTCTTTTTTCTATGGAAGTACTGAGCTAGAACCCCACCTGGTACAAAAGTGCGTACTGGAACTGGAAAGAGGTAACCCGAGCGAATCAATCTGGGGACACAGAGACCAACATCTGACCACAAATTGGTCTCTGGCAGATTTCAAACCTTGATAACCACTGGAATCTGGTACACTGAATAAACACCTAAGCATTCAGTATCCACCACTACTTGGACTGATGTACGTTGGAAAAAGGCAGCTGTACAGGGATGTAGAATCACATGCAAGTGTTATTAAAATGTATTCTCCTGTCAGGATAGCTAAATGTTTGCTTACCTGTGAAGTAAATACACATTTGCTCTCAAGTTAAACTCACTACTTCCAGATGTGCATGGAGCAAAACGTTCCTTTTTCAATTAAATATAACATGCAAATATGATTTCTAACAATATGAAAATGAACTACTAGGGTAATTGTTCTGGAAGTACTGCAATTATAAGTGTCATCAGAAAGCATTATGTTTTCTGTTGGTAAAAGAATTGTTTTGTAATGGGTCAGGAAACTCCTTTCACACACTTTAATAATAAGCACACAAGCTTCAAAAAGGAAATCTATTTTAAATTTCTCCCATCATTTCAGTCAGCCTCTGAAAGTAACAGGCTTACCAGAAAAATACTTATAAAAGTATAATTACAGAGTAAGTTACCTTAAAACAATGTTTTCAAAAGAAAAGAAAAGAGAAAACCAATGGATGGCAAGTACATTCCTTCGTTTTAATGATATAAGGGTCAATTAAAATGAACAATTTGGATCTCTTGCACAATTACATGACCCTCATACAGAAATACTCTCAAGAGAGGCTTTAAAAGTGTTTATTAATAAATGTACAATGCTGTAGAAGGTTTCTGCAGGAAAACGGTGCCGCTTTGTGATTCTATTTTGAAGTGTTAATGTGTGTCCAGTGTCCTTAATCTACACTGACCAGCTTATTATTAATAAATAAATAAGTATATCTACATGCTTGCTTTAACCTTACCTTTCTCTTGGTCAAGTCCACTTTTACTCCATGCAATTTCATTGCTAAATGAATCACTGCAGAAAAGTTCCCTTGTAAATCCTATTATCAGCATTTGGCTGAAGACAGTGTAAAAGCATTAAGCTTCCTGAAAAGCAAAAAGGAAAATCAAGCTGTCTTTTCCAAACAGCAAGGCAAAATGGCCTGATTCTGAGAACAGTTTGCTGCACCCTCTCTTAGCCAGCAAAGAAAAGCAATTTTATGACTGCAAATCATAAGCTACAGATGCTATCTACTCCATTCAGGGTACTATGCATCCATACAGCCAGTCATATATAAGTAAAGACATGAAAGTTGTGCTCTGTCATTTAATCTCCATGGAGAGGATGTAGAACAACACATCTAAAATGACATTGTGCTATCTATAGAATAAAGGATCAATGAGTCCAGCTCTGTCCTGGAAAATATGGAGAATAACTCATGCCTGGGGGTGCACTGATATTTACCTTCTCTGTGCTTTGCTTCTTCTTCTCACCTATGTTTATCAGTTAATATCTGCAACATTAAAAGAAATCTATTACCCTAGAAATTTGACTACAGGTTATGTTTTACAGAAAAAGGGAAGGAATTTAATTTCCACTGAGACATCTTTATATTGCCATAAAAATGGTGGAAAGGGGGGGTGTATATGAGAGCACATATACATAGAAATAATACACACAGATACACACTGCCCTGCATAAGCAGAAAGCAGCTTTAGTATTACTGGGGAAAATATCACATAGTTCGGTGATTCCCCTTTGCACGTGAACATAATCCAACAACTGCAGCTCTGCCTGGCCTGGGACAGAGCATGGTCAGAATCTGGCTAGGAGACATCACACAGCACTAGGTGCTAAGACCAAGTGATGCTAGACGATGGCAATACTAAAAGCTTCTGTGCTTTGCTTGCATTACAAATATCCTAAAGCAAGGCTACTTTTGAGAGTGAAAAATAACAAGGCGATAGAACATTAAGTTTTAAGTCCCATATTCCCTGAAATTTTTGCTGCTAAATCCAGAGGTCTGCCTGTCATCGCTGCCTGGATATGTCAGGAATGATTCAGCTTCCTTCTGCTGTAGGAATAAGGCAGAATAACCTCACGCATTAGACGGAACCTTGTTTGGGAGTGGAGAGAGCTGCTGGCATCAACCTGATGTATATGAAAGAAGACAGGCTACAAAGTTTGAGGAAGTGTGGAAACTTTAAGATACAGTTTTCTGATTAGAAAAGAGATAATGAAACGGACATAAGTTGTCAAAAGAATTTTCATTTTGCTTTACATTTACTGAAATATGTATTGATTGATACATTCATCATTTCGTTGCAGTAAGCATTAGATTAGGGCTATTGAACTAACTCAGTATGATGCATCGCATGACAGCGAGAAAAATTAAATAGCTCAAGCTGCAATCTTGTCAGATCTCCAAAGCCAGACAGGACATGAGAGATCTGATAGGGAACTCCCACAGAAAGCTGGGAAATACAGCTGGGAATTCAGCTCCTGTTCCCACTTAGCAAATGCCCAAAAGACTTGGTTCTAGAGGCTGAGACTTTGACCCAGGCTTCTGATCACAGTGATCATTAATGATCACCAGTAACACCTTTTGCAAGTTAATCCTCTTGCTCTTAAGAAGCACTCCAGTGACATTTTCAGTCATCTCAACAAAGAACAGCCCTAGCTTACAGAGCTCACGCATACAGGAATAAAAATGAATGCATCTACAGAGTCCTTGAATGGAGCTGTCCAAGCATTTTCATTTAATGACAAAGAAGACTTACAGTTAGAAAAACGGGGCAGTTACACAAAGGGTACCCCATCAATCTTCCAGTTAGAAGTGCCCTTCACTTTCCATGCCAGACAGAAGCGCTACACTCTTTTCTATGCAACAGCTCAGTGAGTGAAAAACAATTACCTGCAGACAAGATCTTTGAACCACCAGACCACAAAAATCTCCCTAGAACCACTGCGTACACTCAGCCCATCAGGATGTTGCACATCCTTCATTAAAAGGACCACAGAACCACATGAAAACAACACCACAGAGGATTCTCCCTTGCACTACAGGCCTAAAGCAGGGGTTTCCACCAGCTACCAACACATTCCATTTGTTTAAGAATGGTCTATTTTAAATAAGTGACAGTGTGCCAATGCTTTCCAAACATTATAGCAAGGTTCATTCTGTACCATTAAGATGATTGTGGAGATTGTGCTGGATGAAATTAAGTGCTGCTGCAGTTCACTAATGATTTTCAGACCTTGGATTCCAGTAAAGTGCTTTGGTTATTTCACAGGACTCTGCTTCCCGTACACCTCATGTATTAGCTTGTTCACATTCCTTAAGAAACCTTGGAAACGTGCAATGTAATCTCTTTTAACACCATTACATAAAACTCATCACATGAAAGTTAGGAAGAGTCTGCTCCAGAAGAAACTCCGCCAAGTTTCAGTTACTCCTATTTTCAACCCCTTTGTCAACCTCACTCCACTTTGAGTTTTCATGTTACATTGACTTCATCACTGCCACAAAGAATAGTGCACGTATCCCACTTCACCACAAGGGAAATAATTTTGGTGCCCATTCTTAAGCAAATAAGCAGGGAACATGATTTACGTTTGATCTGAAGACACTGATAACCTTGAGTTTGAAACCATACCTGACATTTCCCTGATCTTCACTTGCCATAAGAAAGGTAAAGTCCTCACCTGCAAATTACTAAAAATAATAATCTGCAAGATGTGACCTTGGATAAAGCAATGTCAAATTGGCCAGCAAATTTTTCTGAGGCATCACTGTTATTAACTTGCAATTTTTTCATTTCAGTCTGCCACTGATGCTTGGCAGGTTATAATTTTTCATTTTCTCACTTGGCTGATGCTCACTCAGGTAGAGATTATGGAGATAGTGGTGGAGAATTTTTACAAAGAGATTTTTTTCCCCTTTCACTCTACCATATCAAGATACAAATACAAATCGTCTTTATGAGGTGGGTTACCTTCTGGGTGTAACAGGATTATTGTTAAAAAAGAGCCTTTCAGTACTCCAATGGCAGAGGCAGTTCTTGTCTTATTTGGAACTCATGAGCTCTCCAGTGTGTGAACGGACAGCTGTACAACTACCACCTGTTTAGTGCATCCCTCACAGACACGACGTGGCCTAACTGCACTCCCAATTTACAGCTAATATACAATAAAAGTTTTACAATTTTAGTGACTTAGTCCTTTCCCTTGAAGTGACCACAGTGACCACTCCTTCCTCCCTCTTTTTTTTTTTTTTTTTTTTTTTGGCTCCATCACCATCCTGTTCCCTCATCATTCCTTTGCTGCAGATTTAATGCATAAAAGCTGTAATGAACAACTCTTCCCAGTGATCGAATCTGGAACAACACTTCTTTCTGACAGTTTGAGGTTTGAGTTTTTATTTGGTGGGGTTTTTTTTTCCTCTTTCTTTGTCCTTTCCCTTTTATTTATTTTTCTTTACCCAGATATTTCCACAAGGAAAATGCCCAGAATACAAATATCTACCTGAACACAAACATCCAAAAATGTGATTTCATTTAAGTTGTTCTGCCTCTGGTAATGAACCAAAGCATCCTTCTGCCAGAAGATCCATTTTGTGACATTTGTCTTGGACTAAAAATACCTGTCCCCCAAGCAACCCTGCTGCAGGAATTGTGCATGCGATGCTGTGAATATTTGCAGAGCTTTCCTCATTATCAGAAAATATATTTCTATTACTATTATTCTAGTTAGGGCTTGTGCTAGAATATACATGGCAAGGGAAAGCTGAAGAACATATTAAAGCCTGGTACATGAGAAGCATAAGTATCAGTGGAATGCATTATCAGCAATCAGGAACTATGGTTCACATGAAGCTGGAGACACCACTATGTTGTTACTGCTAGATCAGCATTAAGTTACAGCCCAAAGGACATTAACAGATCCTGACAAAGCATGTCATTGCCTCCATAATTATCCATTTTTAGACTACCTGTTCAAACCATGAATATTCAGTAAAAAGCAGCATGTCTGTTGCAATCATTGACCTGAGTGCACAAAGAAACAGGGTCACAATTTATATAGGCTTTGCTTTGTCTTTTTTAATCGTTCTTTCAAGTATCTATTATACTAGCAGCAGTCTGGCCACACACTTATTCTTGATACTTTGACTGCCATTGAGAATAAGCTTCATCATTCATTCAATGATATTAAAATTCTGGCTGATAACTAGTGGACATAAGGTTTCCAAAATCATATGACTATACAGAATTATAATTGTTAGACCTAATTTTATTAAAATTTCTGAAATTTCTTTAGAAAGACAGCATAATGTCATTAATTTTATAGACACAGAAGTGAAAGTGCAGGAAGGAAAAATCAGCTTTGGCTAAGGCCATCCAGGGGAACAGCAGCTGCATTTGAATACTGAGTAAGTATTCCAAATCCAGGTTCATTTTATCCTGTGTTTAGTCTGGACATCTTCTGTGTGAACAGAGGATAATTACAAAAAAAAAAACCAAAAACCAAAACCAACACACAACCACAGTTCAGTTCTTAAAAGAAGAGGCTGAGACAATTTTCTAAAAGTTCAGGACTACCTTTCCAGTAGCCACACAGTGTAGAGAACAGATGATGTCAGCTGAGTTGCTCCCCGAGAGCTTATCCCCAGCTTTGACAGAGATACTAATTTTCTTTTCCCTAGCTTACAACCCAAGGGAAACTGCTTTTAACATCTCCCAGTCCAATTAACACATCCAGCCAACACCATGAAGTCATCACACAGGAAGCACAGGGATCTCCAGACGTCTTGCTGCCCCAGAGCATCAAGAAGCCTCCTGGACAGCTCCAGCAGGTAAGGGATAGAGATGCATGCATGGCATCGATCCTGCTTTATGTAGATGTAATGCTAGTTTGGCCATACAGAGTTTGCAGACTTCTATAACTTCTACTCAGATAAAATATTAGCTCTGCTCTTGGTATTTTAATTCTGATTCTAGTAAAATATTTGTTTCAATAACCTGGGACTAAGTTGGAGAAATCATTTCGGTAATATAGAAATATATTACCATAAGCCACTTTATAAACAGTACTTTTGTGGTTCATGTTTTACATTTTTTCATTCACCTCTCAAATTGGACTCATTCTATAAGCTGATTAACATTAATTTACCTCTTAGTGACCACTTGTTCCAGTCAAAGTGTATCATGATGTAAGGGGAGGACAACAAAAAAAAGAGACAATGATTTTGTATGAGTCAAGTCTGCATTAGTCAAAACTGCAGTAGAACAATCAAAGTCTTTTCACACATTTCTTTACACCAAATTAATTCCATTCAAACTACCGAATTTGCAGCAGGTCCAACCTGAAGTCCACTAAGTCTGACAACAGACTTGTTTGGATGAGAAGAGGCATGAATCACAGCTATGTCTGGAGCTGCAGCCTCCAACATTCTCTGGTAAGATCTCTGGTTTTTAAACAGAATTTGATAGCACTATAAGTGCAATTTCAGAACAAGCAAACAAAAAAAGACCACAGAACTGTTTGAATCCTTATGGGCCTGCCTAGAACTAATAGGCATATATCAAGAAAAATCAAATTGAAGTAAACTATTTGTGAATCTTTGTTACTTAAGCATAAAGTTTTCACAAATTATCACCAGTAATCAAATTCAGAAAGATTCCTTTGATGACCACTGATGTGAGAAGACACAAGTTTTGTGCTCTCACATTAGCATGATACACTCACTTCAAGAATCCAGGTACTACTTTTATGCAAATGTTGCTCTTATGCCAACCTATGTGCACAAGGGCTACATGGAAGGGACCCTGCACGTGATGGAACTGGAGTTGTTCACATCAGCTTTTGGCCTTCAACTAAGAAAAGTGAGACTGGATTGTTAAAGCGTGCAGAAGACTATCCTGCATTTTGTTTCCACCATTTGTGAAGCATTTACAGTCATCTGAGTTCACCAGTGACTGCAGATCCCCAATCCTGAAACAAGTAATTATCTCCTCATGAAGTGAAGTAAGTGAGATTTCAGCAAGTGCTCATTAATTTGTTGAGTAAGCAGAGGAGAGAATATAATCTCAGATATAAAAGCTTTGCTAAGAAAGAGCCCTGACTTATGCACTGGCTGATCAGTCTGGAAATCCAGAAATTTGCATTTCATTGCCCCCAGAATAGCTTGGCTAAAGCAGTCTCTACAAAAACCCATCACCTCAGATATCAGATCTCTCAGGTTGATTCTGGATTGGTACATACTCCAAGTCTTTTATTTTGTCCAATACATCCCTGGAAAATTTGGCTTAAAACAACGTTAGAAAAAGCCTAAAGAGAAACAAAGGCTAGCAGTTGTGGGAAGGAATAAGCCTTGTCCAGATGTTCACATCTAAATAATGGAAAGACACTAGGCTGCTAATGAAAATAAACATTGAGAAATTAAGACATGTATTTGAGTAGTAGGCTATTAAAAATAAATAAATAAACTAACTGCAATATTAATCTATAATGCATTAGAGGAAAACCAATCAGTTTTTACTGATAAAATGCCCAAATATTCCAACAGTTTAATTTCATTAGATCCAACCGCAAAATCTTGCAAATTTTGGGCTATGTATATTTATTTTGTTCAAGCCTGACCTGTTGTTCAGCACACGTGATGCAGCCAAGGGAGTATGTGGAAAAAAAAAATCCGCAAGCACTACAGAATTCTAACAGCTTTCACAAATGCACCCTGGAAAAGCTCCAGAAATATCTCATCTTAACAGTATTTTAGATAAACACTGAATCCCTCTTTACACAGTATTGCTGTTCTTATTAGACGCCCTGATAAACCAGACTCTTCAGTACTGAGTCTGCAGCAAATACTCCTTGATTCAACTAATTTTCATTGGCACCTCCTTTTAATTTTTAACCTGCTGCAATAATTAAAATACAGTGCAGATCACTTCTGAAGACACTACTGAGTATATCATAACAATGTGGATTAAAAACGCCCTGGAACAAAGCGAAATCCCACACATGCTACTGCACATTATGTTACAGTCTGTGCCTATAGGACTATCAGAAATTAAGTCCTAAGAAAAGCCCTGATTTAAAAAGATGACCAGCAAAGACTGAGGTAATATTTACATTAGCTTCTGTTAATTAAGGAACTTGGTGCATACAGAAAGTTCCTAGGAAGAGTTACTTAGCTAACCAAGACAAGATCCCTATTTCTAGATTTTCCATCAGTGAATTACTCAAATTTTATCTATTTCCAGATTGCTGGGTTCATTTTGTTAGCAAGATACCTACCCAGGTTTCCACAGCAAGCATATCCTCTACAGCAAGCATATTTCCTCTATACAGTTTCAAGGAAGATTCTATTCCTTTTCACTTTTCCTCATAAACCAGTGTAACCTGGCATCAATCCACTCTTTAAATCGAGGTACATTCACATAGCAGGTATAGGGCTTCACACTGCAAGATGTAACTGAATAAAAGTTTCTAGATGGAACGCCTCCAAAGCAAGAGATAAACAATAAATGGATTAATATTCCCTAGGAAGGACCATAATAATCTCTTAAGTTTTTCCTACAGCTTTCACTCAATTTACTCTAGAACACACAATGTAAATGCAAGCCTTCTAACAGAATAAAATCCAAATTTCCACTAACGTGGTTTTAAGATCTAAGTATCATGACAGTTTCCCTTTGAATCACATTTATTTCAATTCTGAAAAACTGAATTACTTTGATATATCTTTTACACTGGCACTTTTATGCCTTCTCAGGACATCAGTGATTTTCAGACTTTTGAACTGGTACTAAAAATAATTATGCAGTAAAGGTCAAAAAATTTCTTTCCCCTCTTTTTTTTTTTGGTAACACTTCTATCTCATATTTCTAGGAAGTGTCATTAATTAGCTCCTTTCAACCAAAGAAAAAGAAGTGTCTCCATTAAATATAAAATGAATTGGACTTCAAAACTGCATCACACAAAGTATCTGCTAGAAAAAGGAATAAATTACTCAGGCTTTGCCACTTAAAACATTTACAACTAGAAAGATGTTTTATTTTATAATGGAAAAAAACCCAAACAAACAAGCTAATCAAAGATAAGAAAGTAGTCCTTATACATCAGTATTATTTTTCAAAAATATAGTTAATCCTGAGAAAAACAGAACAAGTCTAATTTTTTTCAAATCTCTTATTTATGCTTGAATGACACAGCAAACAAAAGCCAATTCTGCATTAAGAGGCAGCATCAAGAGCAAGCATTTTACTTAGAGCAATTCAACAATAATATGATATTCACTAATATTTTTTTTTTCCCCTCCTTTAATTTACTGGAAGGAAGATTGGATAAAATCTCCCTTACACCTCACTCCGCCTCTCCAAAGACAATCAATAATACCTCTGCTCTCAGACACTAACACCCAAAGACAACTCTATTGAATCCTTATCTATTTGGAACTAGACAACAAAAATCCTTCAATCTCAGCATTATAAATACAGTGTATAAAAGAAACACTAATACTTATTTCAAAAGAAAGACCATCTCAGGTTACTTTCACATAATCTGAAGTAATTGTTCAAACTATGTATTTCCTAAGAAACACACATATCCTGTAATATCAGACTCCTCTTAAGATAGGAACTGAGAAAAATTCCTCTAAATATTCACTACAACCCTTCTGGAACTATTTTCAAATTCAGAAGCCACGAGCCTATCTGATCAAGATTGCACATACATAAATAAATTCTTATACACTTGCACACTTTAGTAAATAACCATTACATACATGAAAACTTGAATTTCAGTTCCCTATACTCAGAGGTAAGTTGTTAATTTATGTGCAAGAACCATCTGTATGTTATTCAACAAAAGAGTGGTTATGTTCCTTTTTACTAACAAAAAAAGAGCATGGAAAAACTAACTTTACCAAAAACCCAAACAAAACAAACCTCCACACTCATACCACGTAAGTACCCTATGTTTGAACACAAATCCCAGGAAAGTTTTTGCTCCTGGAAATTTGTGGTTCTGAAGCACTGGGCCTTTGAATATTCTAGAACTAGTTTAAAAACTGAAACCCTTGTAAAATACACGTGTAAAATTAGTAATTTAAACTTTTGCAGTTTCAAAGTTAATTATTCACTCAACTTCAAAACCTAGACTTAACTGCTGGCATACAAAATAAATCACAAAGAAGTGTCTATGCAGAACCACTTTTTGTTATGGTGGAGTATTAACAGTGCAGAATGCCAGCCAGACTGCAAGGGAAATGACATTTTTTTTTCCACATACACACTTATGAAAAACAGCTGTTAGAAAACATGAAGAAAAAAACAAAACTTTTTTTGACCAAGGATGAAAGTGAGAAAGCTTGTCCCAAAATATTCATTTTTGAAAGTGCTACAATCAGGTGGATGAAGCAAGACAAAAGAAGCCCCAACTCAGTAATCAAAAAAAGCTCTGTATTAAAATCCTGAAGCCTGGGAACTGATCAGAACTAGAGATGCATTTTTTTTTTTTCCCCCTCCTTGAAAATACCATGAGCCTCTTTGCCCACTACATTTCTTTTTTTACTATTTCCATAAAGACCAAAATAAATAAATAAATAAATAAATAAAATCAAACCATCTGGCTTGTGCCAGACATATTTGCCCATGTTGTATCTGTTTTTCAAATAGCAGACACCCATCAAGCATCTAACACATGTGATTAGCTGGTAGAAAAACAAGAATTCAATTTGATTTAAAAATCTCTTTGCATTTGTTCTTATTCCATCCTGGGAGAAAACTGGATACTTTTGCATGCTTGCCTGGGACTGAGAAAGACGACAGAGTAACCGGTAGTTCAGCATGTTGAACATATGCTCACATAGCAGCTCTGGGCCAACACTTTGGCCTGAAAACAAGACCAGGCTTCTCAGAGTATTTCAACATATGCCTCTTGTGTAAGCACTTACATAAACATTATCGTATCGGCTTTACTTCTCAATTCATACAGTAAAAATATGTGGTAATGCAGCACCTCATTAGTAAAATGAAAAATTCAGAGGCACGTTTCTGATGCTGTGTAACTATGGCCCCTTTTCAATCAGAACTTTTTTCCCTGCCTTTATGCATGGTCTGAATGGCTGTTACAGCCCCATTTAGAAGAGTGGAGAAGTCTGAATCACAATGGTCTGCTTTAAGAGAAGGAGCAGCCTGATCTCTCAATTATTTCCTTCCACAGGTATTCTTAGAGACCTCTAAATGAGTAAATCCATTACTATTTTAATAGGCTTCCATAGCTCAGCCTCAGACACGGTCTACCATACTAGCCAGAGGCACAGTACATTTCACTTTTACCCCTTGGGTTACCCCCAAGGTTCCAGTTTCCTCCTCAGAGGTAGTTCCTTCAGCTGTACATCCTCTGTAATGGCTCCCACAGCAACAGGGAGTATCAACAGGAAGATTACAAAATTATGTAAGTCCCCAGCATAATTCTTTATTTGTTGTAGATCTAAGGTGTGTATCCACAGCAGTTCAATATTCTTTGCTGCCCTCTAAGTACACTTTCAAATATTCATGCAAGAAATATTTACTGTGCCAGAGTTCATACGGATTTGTCCCTACTAAACTAGTGCAAAGCCCAAGGAATTTGAAGCAAATCACCACAAAGAATGTCTGTTTTTAACATGCCCAAATACTGTCACCCAAATAAATAAATAAATAAATAGAATGCACAAGGTAATAGTGAAATACAGTTAACCAATTTAGGCAATGTAAACCCCTGCCCTTAGTCTCACCCAGCGTGATATTTGTGATTCACAGATGTAAATCTCTTAGAATACACTTATAAAAAAGGCACGTTTAATAACTTAGAGAGTTTTACTGCAGCCTGCAGTTCCCACCTATGAATTCCTCTGAGACTTTATGGCCAAATTCAGTTTTTCCCCACAACTGGCATGACCAGTGGATTTCAAATTTCACATCAAAAGACAAATGGGAAAGTTAATCACCTGTCAACTATTTTTCCTGGGAGTTTTTGTATCAAATTTGGTGCCCACAAATTGTGTCAAATTGACTGTAGAGAATCAACTGTGACAGTGGATGGGATGCATCCGAAGGTGTTGAAGGAGCTGGCTAACATCACCAAGAGACTACTCTCTGTCAGCTCTGCAAAGTCGTGGCAACTGAAGGAAGTCATAAAGACTGGCAGAGTCAAGTGCTACTCTCATCTGTAAAAAGGCACTGATGAAGAGGCAGAAACTTAAGATCATTCAGCCTCACCTCAGTCCTGTCTTGACAAAGTACAGCACACAAGAAATTTTGAACAAGCAGCTCTTGCCTGCGCATGAACTCCAATCCATATTACACAAATACAGCAAAATAACACTGGTCAGTGCAACTCCACACCTGTGCAGACTTTAAAATGCACCAATATCAAGTGTACCGTAACCTGGTACACTCCAGAAGAGCTAGAAGCACTCGTTTCACTTAGACAATCTGGAATAAAGCAGTAGCTTCAAAGTGTAAAACTTACTTGAAGCCCCACATACAAACACCATCTGCTCTTTTGCAAAAGGTATAACAGTTGAAATAACATTCTTTTCTCTTCCTCTTACTACATGCCATCACGAAGAGAATAATTTTATTTATATAAAGAGCCTGCAAAATGAAGTTCCATAAAAACAGGAACATATGGCCAAATAATTCTGAATAGCACTTAGCATATTCATCCGTAAAATAAGAACTATAAAGGGTAGATAAATACACCCAAGTCTACTTGGAAATTGCCAGTATACACATGGTTTTCTGCAAATTATTTTTTTTTTAAGAATTTCTCACCCATCACTCTACATAGAGACTTCTCATTACAGTTTTGCCAAAGTTAATCTTTTCAAACTACAATCTTGGCCTATACCACCTTATATGACACATACTAACAAGTCTTAGGCCTACATCAGTGCATAAAGAAATCCTCTCCTCTTTCACAAGTAAAATTTCTATTGCTGTAACAAAGACAGAGCTTGAAACAAATGCAGGCCATCCCTAAGATGAATGTAAATGTAGTGTGTAGAGCTACTTAGAACATCAAATAAAATGCCTAAATATAAAATGAAGGTAAGAAATAATCATTTAAGATATAAAAACCAGTCCCAAAAGAAAATATGCACCCACATTAATTAATTTCTGCTATTAGCAAGGAGAAAAAAAAACAATGCATGGTCAGACACATCTACCTTGCACACACACTCATGAAGGATCTGCTGTAATTAGAGCATTTGGAAATTTTTTTTTCAGCAGTACTCCATACAACGATCATCCACTGGTTTCTAAGACATTAAATAGTTTTCATTGCAGAGTTTATTGCTAATAAGAGGCTTAGAATTTGTTGACTGAGCCCTAAAAAAATAAGACAAACAAAAAAAATTCAACAGTTGTGTTGATACTACAACAAATATCTAGCTCTCCCTTCAACCTGCATCATGAAACTTTCTGGATACTTACACATTATCACTTGAGACAAGAAGCACAACCATCTTCAGACTCTCAAAAGTCCCTCCAGCTGCAGACTTCTGCTTTAGTTTGCTGCAGTATTACAACCAGCTGGTCCTCATTGCCTACACTATTCAGTTCACCAAAACATGCTCTCCTCATCAGTTTTCTGGCTGTTGCTTCAGTATCTTCATGGATTTAAGCAAAAAGACTGGTTTCACTGAGTGATGTTGGTTCATGTGGATCCTTCTCATTTATTTTTACAACCTTCTCATCATACTGACGGCTGATTCCTGTTATCTTTTCCAAAAAGCTGAAGAGTTTATACAAGACAGTCATATCTTATCTGACTTGCACTTCAGCTTGATTTCTGCTCTTCAAGTGTCAAAAAGAGGTTTCACTATTCTGATTTACGATTATTTTATTTCTCCTTATGCTGCCTGCAGCTCCACTAAGCCTAAGACCTGAAAGCAATGCCTACTAAAGGCATATAAAACTGAGCATGCTAAAAACCTCAGAACATTCCTGCTGGCTCTTCACTGCAGGAGATGATGCATTATAACACAAATATCCCTGAAATCTCTGCAGGATCCACAAATCTCCCCTTGCAAACCCTCCAGTATTTCACACACACACAGAGCAGGCTCTGTTAACCAGCCTGTTGTACCCAGAAGCAGCCCAAGTACTCTCTTCTATGAAAGTTACTCAATGAGAGCAAAATAATTTTTTTTTACTTTCATCTTTCTTTCAGATTCTGGACTTCAACCATCTTTATTTCCACAGAACTTTCATGAAAACTTGTAAGGAGTCTTAGCAACTAGCACATTAATCTAGTATTTCCAGACAATGGCCAAGACCTATTAATGCAGAAATTGACTGTAATGACATCTTTCCACTGCTGAAGAATTCTGTTGTCAACATGACTTAGCAACCTTCAATCTTCAGTACAGAACTTCTGAAACAAGTTTCCAAGCATTTTAGACATTTTTAATGTCTTAACTATCAACTCCATTCCAATTTCAACGTTATCCTGGGTTAAAGAACCATATTTTATTATTTTCTTTCTATGTTGAAACGTGTATTTAGATACAGAAAACGTACTATGGTCATATACTCCGACTTCTACAGAACATGGACATAGGCCCTCAATTAGTTAGAAACATCTTAAAGGAAAAATATCAGGTTTAAATTAAAACTTTCCTTTGATGACTATCCTATCAGAACCTGCAATAAGTCACCCTCGTTGGTGAAGACACATTTCTTGCTTCTACCGCAAGTGTGTCTGGCTTGTATTTTAGCCAACAGATCTTGTTATACCATCATTTTCTGCTTCATCATAGAATTTCTGCTCACAATATACACACAAAAACACTGCAATCAAGTCCCTCCTTGCCCTTCTCTCTGATAATATTTAACATATCAAGTTCCTGGAATCTCTCCCTCAAGAGCTATTTTAAGCCCTTATTCATTCTTACAGATCTTCTCTGAATTCTCTTTTGACTTTAACATCCTCCTTGAAGTATGAACACCTAAATTTGACACAGAATTCTTGAAGTGCTCTCATTCATGTCAAATACAAAGATACTCTACATTTTCTGCTCAGTCATATATGGACTAGATCATATTGAACCTTCTCCTCGAGGCCTCCCATAAATTAATCCATATTTACAAGGAAATTAGTTAACCGAGAAGCTCAAAAACAACAATGAAGAAAAAAAAAGAACAGACTCAGTGATCCTACCAATTGAACCTCACAGATGACTCATATATATTTCCCTCTCCCCACACAATGTTGCTTTGGTGGCATTTCCTTGATTTTCGAGCAGAAACCACAGAACTGTATGATGGATGAATCCTTTGGCTCTGTATAAGAGACAGGTTGCATTTGCTAGTATAGAGAGTTTAGAATTAACCACTCTGAATTAAAAGTCCAGGCTTACTGAGGTCAACAACCAATGTCAACAGAGTCAGGCTAACGCTCTCCAACACAAGCAATGGATCAATAATAAATAATAGTAGTATCTTACTTTTATTCTGCTCCTGTACATATTCTGTGCTTCTCGGATATTCACACAGAACTCCAAGCACGTTGGTACAAGAAACCACAACAAACAATGTTCACCAACCTTTATTAGGTTACTTCTTGACTGACCAGCTGACCAACAGATTCCACAATGAGTAGGTAGTAACTGCTCTTCTGCACATGGCCTGGGCTGTAGGAGCTGCACTTGATTTTTGCTTTATAGGAACTATACAGTTACTGTAGAATGAATGATGACCTTTCCCACTTCCCCGCACAGCAATATTAAGCAAGCATACACAACTGACAGAACCACTAGATGCATATTTGAGGAAAAACAAAGTGCTTTTAATGTACATGTTGCTAAGGCTCCAAGAATAGAGTGCATTGTTTTCAACTGATCATAACTCAGTCAGAACACTGAGCTACTTCTCCACGGAGGCAATTTCCATGTCAAACCTCAACTCTCAACCATTTGAGCAATGCAGTTAAGGAACATGAAAATCTTAAAGAAAATTAGAGGGAAAAACACAAAAGAGGAAAATGTTTCTTCTCCTCACTTCACTTTATGATTTAAGTGCACAGTGGGAGGGGGAGAAATCAAGGGGTTTTTGCTGTTAAATAGTATAGCTGTGCTGATGTGAGGTTTTATGCTGACATTCTCTGTAAATAAGGCTTCAGAATCTAAATTCAGTACTGACATAAAAAAAAACCCAAAAAAACCAAAAAAAAAAGCACACAAAACACAACCACAAATTATTAAAAAAGCACACACACACAAGAAAAAAACAAAAACAAAAAAACAAAAACCCACAGAAGTCAGGAAGAAAAACAAGTGTCACTTTCATTGCTCCAGCAATCTTACATTTCTTTCCAAAGGCTTGGTTAGGTGGACAGAGGGAGAGAAGAGACACTGTGCCTACAATTTTGATTGAGAGAAGTGTGACTACAATCAAAAGAACACATACGCAAGTTTCAGAAATTTATCATACAGGAGGTGCAACCAAAACTACAAATATCAACAAGGCAGTTTCGCTGCAGAAGCTGGTAGCCAGCATAGCAGTCTTGTGAACTAAGCCACGGTGCACACTCCATGGGAGTGTTATTGCAAAATTTTGTATCCAACAAAAGTCCATTTCCTCATGCGAGCACAAAAGGGTTCTGCTATTCCTGCTACTGGCAGTTCATACACAGACAGACACAGTCGTTGCTGGATTGCAAATAACCTATAGAGAAAATACAAACACAGAGTTGGTCCCCTCTGTACACTGCCACCTAACAAAAGGTTTTGGTGTAAGTATTAGAACAAATGACTGACACCCTGACACCAGTCACCTCTTTATGCTGAGACACACCAGGCAAAGAATGAAGCAAAAATAGTCGCAGAAAGCTGCTACTTCCAACAGATCAAACACACAACAGAAGTCAAGTCCCAGTGAAAATAAGACTGGCACCACTGTATCTCCATGTAGCAAGAAAAAGAAACAACTTGGCCACCGCCAAAAAACACACCTCTACATTAACTATCTATTCTGTATCTCACAGATGGAGATAATGCCTTTATTTCATAGTTGGGTTAGGACTATCGTCAGGAAAGTTTTATAACCCTTGTTTTCCAAATCAGCAAACCAAATTGTTATTTGCACAAGAAGGCAACTTACAGGATCCAGTTCTAAGAGTTTTATCACTAATTCAGAGCCATCCATCGGTGATCTCCTGGCATTACACCGCATACTCCTAATAAACTCATTTATAAATAGATGCATGTGCTTAAAACATCAAACCAAATGTCACATTGGAGGGGGAAAAAAAAGAAAAACAAAAACCAAATCCCAATCAACCAAAAAAACCCCATACAATAGCCTAAGCATGGATTCTAGACTAAAGAAATAGACTGTACTGCAGGAATGCTACCTTGGCCAACAGTAGTACATGTAGAGCAGCTGCTCCAGAGCCAGTGAAAAAGTGTGAGGATCTAGAAAATGTCATTTGACAGATTAACAGTAATGAAGATCTACAGCACACATCCCCTGGAGGGTCACTTGTTCATCACTAGCAACTCCCCTTCTGAAACAGATCTGTTTATTAAGGGGGAGAAAAAGCACTTTAAAGGTCTATTTTTGTCTAGTGTGTATTCATACCTGGAGGTTATTTAAGAAGGGGAAAAAAGAATGCAGGTATGTACCACAGTAGGTGACAGCCTGAGACTTCAGCTATGAAAATCAACAGAGCAGAAAGCCACGTGATTCAGCATGACTCCTGTGAGCTGCTTCCACAAAAAAATCTGCAGCTTATGACACTCATATGAACCATGAGCATCTTTTTTTCAACTTGGACAATTCTGCCATCTTTACCACTTACTCCATTTTTTCTGCTTTAGATAAACAACCTGGACCAAACTCTTCGAAGCAAACAAAAAAGCCTCCCGTTAGCACAAACAGGAGTATTGCTTCACTGTCAAGCAATGTGGCTGGTTAATATTGTCCCAGCTCACAACTTCAACAACGTAAAACTGTTTTTACTTCAAGATGTGAAAATAAAAATTGCAAAGTTTAGATGGACACTTAAAACAAGAAAAACCTGATGAAACTTGGAAAAAAGGTGGTTTTCTGCAGGATTATTTTTTCTTTAAGAAAACACGTGTATAGCTCTACAGCTTTTAACTAAAAAAACCTGCAGACAGTCTGCTACAAAATCTCATTCCTTGGCCTATTTTGAGTGATTAACTTTATGGCAGATTATCATACAGTTAAGACATCTGTGAGGAATGGGATCCCAGACCAAAACTCAGAAGAAGCTCTTTAGTCTTTTGACGATCCTGGTGATAAAGCCTGCATTACAGATGAACTGGGACTCATACAAGAGCTCGTTAGATTACAATTCTAAATATATATATAGCATTGCTAGATATACAGGGCTCTGGCATCATTACAGTCTCATTCATCTAATACTTTCCATATGCTAACCACTGAACAAATAAATTTGCCTGTAAAAGCAAGAAATACGTACCAAATAATAAATAAACCAACATGAAACAGGCTGTTCATATTAGGGTAAAAATCCAAATTCTTTATTTCTCCCTTGAATATTTTTGTCCAGATGAGTCGCCAACAATGCTGCAAATTTCAGCTGAAGTCAGCAAGATGCCTCAGCACAATTCGAAGGGTCAACTCCAAAGCCTTTATAGAGAACATTTTAATTACAATTTTAAGGCCACCTCAGTTAAGGGAGACTTAAAGTACAGAAGCCTACTCAAGCCAAGGAGCTCCAGGTGGATGGAGAAGTAAAGACGCTGTGGATCACACTGCAGGACTACTGGTATCCTGCACTGAAACCAGTGAAATGAGTGGTTTGTTTCAGATAACCTAAGCACACACACGAAAAGTGGGAGAGGAAAGGGTGGTTTCATCCAGCTCATTGCTTTGATGGCTTCCAGAAAGTTTTCAAGATGTCACATAGCACTGTGTTTTCAGGTTTCTTTTTCAATATTTAAAAGCTTTACAGAACTAACATCTAATTCAACACATCATTTAGTTCCAAAATCTAGTCGAGACAACGCTTGCGCCTGATTTCTCAGCACAGCGGAGTGAAGAGAAAGCAAATTATAGAACAGTCTTGAGTAACTCGAGGCAGTAACTCAGAACTAGGAATGAAAAAAAGAGTGGGAGAATCCAGCTGATGGTATTTACGGAGGGCACATTCGCAACGCAGATTTACCTGTTCGACTGCAAACTGCAGCGTATCAAGCCAGGACCTCCGACCCAGCCAGGAGAGAGACGGTGCTGCCCCGAGACCCGCCGTGCCCGGCCGGCGTCGATCCCCCGTCATCAGCGGATGGCAGCGCGGGAGGAACGCGGGTTCCCCGCTCGCCTCACCGCGGGGAGGGCGGGCGGAGCAGCCGGGGAGGCTCGGAGCTACTTTTTCTTACCGAGTTCAGTTACTTTTAGAAAAACACCCACCAAACTACCTTGCTCTGACAAAGTTTTTCCCCGCTGCCTGCGCAGCTGGCGCGAGGGCGAGCCCCGGCTGACAGCCAGGCTCCACAGCAGCCCGCGAACCGGCCTCCAGCCCAGAGCGCGGATGCCGGTACCGGGGTCCGGCGCTCCCCCGGCGGGGTCCGGCGCTCCCCCGGCGGGGCCCGCCCCCCCCTCCCCGCGCCGTTACCTGCCCGCCCGGGTGGGTGCCCCGGCGCCGTACGGCTGCCCCGCGCTCGCCCAGGGAGGTTTTCAGCAGCCGTAAAGCGGGGAGCGCGCTCTCCCCGAGCGGCGCCGCGCCGCCGGTCACCGCGGCCGAGCAGGGGCCACCCCGGGAAGCGGCCCTGCGGGCGGTCGGCCGTGCCGGGCTTTTCTCTCCGCTGCAGGGCGGGCCGGGGCCTGCGGGCGCGATGCCCTCCCTCGGCTCCAGCTTGGGGACACCGAGGCTCACCCGCTTCGAGGGTTCCCTACCTGCGCCGAGAGCTGCTCCCGCCGCCGCGAGCGGCCGGGCCGGGCCTGCCCTGCCCCAGGTACCCCCCAACCCCAGTCAGCCGGGGCGAGGCCAGAGAGGCGAGGGGGACCCTTGGCCCCGGGAACGCGGGGAGAGGAAAACCGTAGAAAGGAAAGCTTTTCACTCGGTGTGGCAACAGGTCGTGTAGGTTACGGATGAGGCCGTTACCTGCCGTCAGGCTGCAAAGCCTGCAGTTGTAGCTTCTGCGGGACGAGAGGGCTTTCCTGCCTCACCACATACATGTATAACCCCTGACAGATAACAAGAGCGATCAAGCCTTGTTTTAAGGTTTTTTGGTGATAATTTGGGAATGCAGGGGTTTGTGCATATACAAATTACATGTTCCTATCCACAGACCACAGACAAGTACATCCAGAGCCAGGCAGGAATGTGGGCATGAACACCGAGCGCTGTTGTCACACGTCTGACGCCAATGTCAGGATCAAAACTGAGAAGTGCACAGTTCAGAAGTGTCTGAACTGCTGTAATTATGTTGCTTTCACAAAGTCACTTTATGTCCAGAGGTAAACTTTGATCTTGAATACAGTCCCATTACAATACCATCTCCTTATAAAAAGGAATTTCCACAATACAGATTAATGACTTAGTTCCGCTTGGAAGCATTTTGCTGTTCATTCTGCACTAAATCTACGATTTGTCCTGTAATCCAGAAAGCGACCGCACAAGCTACAGAGCTCAGCTGTCTTCAACACGGGCAGAAGTAACAGCCTGTTAAATTTCACTGTCTGAAGTCAAGGTTTGTACTGTTTACCCTAAGGGAATTAGTGATAGAACTGTTCATTTTTAAAAGGGAAAATATGTCAAGAAGCATTTCCTGGAAGGACTTTTATGACATATCCCTGTCATACACAAGGAAAGGAAAAAAATTACAAAAATATCCCAGCAATTAAGATGTTTTCCCCACTGGATGATAAGAACTACTATTTAAAAAAAAAAAAATAGGCATCTTAACGCAACAGCTACTTCAGAGAAGGCAGAAAACAAAGCCTTTCAAAAGCCTTCCGTGCATATGGCATGCATATTATCAAAAAAGTAAATTTCAGGCATTTATAACAGAAGTAGCTTTTGCTAATAAAGTATTAATGGGAAAGTCTGGTTGGGCTGCTATAGCTCCAAAAGCAATTTCAGAAAGCACAAAGCAGTGCAATCACTGAAGAGCAGGTGAACTAATCTACAATCCTCATTAATAGAGCAGTTTTTCCCAATATGAAGCAAAACAACTCTATCCAGTGCCACACTTTTCTTGCCCAAAGACACAGAAATCTATCAGGCATTTAGGTGTACAAATACATTTACTCAAAGCATGATTCATTTTTATTCACAATGTTCTCCTGCAAGAACATGTTACAAGTCTGTTCCTTCCTACGCTCTTTTCCAGACCACCTACAGGTTAAAGCCATGGCTATACACTGGTTTTGTTAGTCACACCGTAAGTACAGACTTGATTTTTTTCTGTAGCTTAAGCAAATCAATCCCATTCCTTGTGAAAGGCTGAGACTGAAGTTCAAGACAGATTTAGCACCATCACAGTTCCACATTGCCCTGTTTCAGCTCCGAACCTCTTCTAGATAGAGCAGAATTTGGCACAAGTGGGAGCTAACACAGCAGCAGAGAGCAATCTCCAACAGCAAAACGCTGCGCCAGCCGTGACTCCACAGGCTTTCACACAAGGATCCAGATGTGTTCACCAGCCAGAAAGCTGACTGTATGGAGTCTCGTGCCTCTGCTGCATCTTAACCACAGATTCCTGGACAGGCTTCTTAATTACTCTGAGCAAAAGCAAAACGTCACTCAAACCTAAGGTTTTATTACCCTTTTGCTAAAATGGAGTTAGCTTTGCTGCCCAAGCCCTTATCTTCCTGCTGCCGTTCCAATAGTTCCTCCCTTGCCCCAGCATTTTTGACAGGGATTGGTCTCATTACAGGCAGCAGGAGAGGCAAGCATTTGTTTTCCACAGTGCATATGGGTACCCAAATGGAGATGTTTGAGTCAGCTTGCAAGGAAATGCATTTTATATATATATATATATATATATATAAAATGAATCAGGACCACACACTCCAGAAGTAAGTCACAAAATACTAAGTGATGCCCCAACATTCAGGAAAACTGAAATAGATTCACACTATGAAGAAACAAAACTCAAAGCAGTAACATTTTGTAAAAACCTAACGTGACATGACTAGGAAAGAACATGCAAGACAATCAAACATAAACTTAAACCTTCCATAAATTTTTTTAAAGGAAATAGTGGATAAAAATCATAGAATGATATAATCATTCTGGTTAGAGGAGAGTTAAGATCATCGAGTCCAACTGTTAACCCAGCACTGCCACATTGCCACAAAACCATGTTCCTCGGCACCACACCTACACGGCTTTTAAATCCCTCCAGGGATGCAGACTCCACCATTTCCCTGGACAGCCTGGGCCAGGGCTTGACAGCCCTTTTGGGAAATAAATTTTTTCAAATATCCAACCTAAGCCTCCCCCCAGAACCACTTGAAACCATTTCCTCTTCTCCTATTTCTTGTTATTTAGGAGAAGAGACCAACCCCCACCTTGCTATAACCTCCTTTCAGGTAGTTGTAGAGACTGGGGAGGTCTCTCCTGAGCCTCTTTTTCTCCATGTTAAACAACACAGTTGCCTCCACCAGCCATCATAAGACTTGTTCTCTAGAACTTTCCCTCATGCACTAAGCAGGTCACCTTGTCATAGAAGGTTAGTCAAGCAGGACCTGTCTCTCATAAACCCATGGACTGGCTGGGCCCAATCATCTGGTTGTCCTGTCTGGGCCACACGCTCACATTCAAAATGATCTGCTCCATAGCTTTCCTCAACACCAAGGTCAGACTGGAAGACCTGTAGTTCCCCAGATCCTCTGTCTGGTCCTTCTTTTAGAAGGGTGTCACATTTGCTAACCTTTAGTTAACTGGAATGTCCCAGGTTAGTCAAGACTGCTGATCATAAAATGGTTTGTTCCAGAAGGGACCTCTAAAGGTCATCTAGTCCAACCCCCAGCAGCAAGCAGGGACATCCTCAACTGGAACAGGTTACTCAGAGCCAAATTGAGCCTCACCTTGAATATCTCCAGGGATGGGTCCTCAACTACCTACCTGGGCAACCTGTTCCAGTGCTCCACCACCCTCATGGTGAAGAATTTGTTTCTAACATCCAATCTAAATCTACTCTTCTCTAGTTTAAAACCATTGCCCCTTGTCCTGTCACTACAGGCCTTAGTAAACCATCCCTTTCCCGCCTTCTTGGAGGCCCCCTTCAGGTACTGGAAGGTGTCTATTGGGTCTATTTTATCATAGAAAGACACTAGATTTGTCAGGCAGGATTTGCCCCTACTAAATCTGGCTGTCTTTGATTACCTCACTTTCCTCCCTGTACCTTACCAGACCTAGGACAATCTGCTCCATGATCTTCCCAGGCACAGAGGTGAGGCTGACAGGTCTATATTTGCCAGAGGCCTCCTTTTTACCCCTTTGTAAAAATGGGTGTAACGTTTCCCTTTTTCCAGTCACCAGGAACTTCAACTGGCTGCCAACTTTTAAAATATTATGGAGAGCGGCTTGGCAACTACATCGGCCAATTCTCTCAAGACTCTGGGATGTATCTCATCAGGTCCCATAGACTTACATATTTTCATGTTCCTCAGGTGATCATGAACCTCATTTTCACATACAGTGAGAGAGACTTTGTCACCCTAGTCCTCACCTTGTGATTTTTTTTAATGTGGGAGGTGTTGGGACAGAGGTTGCCAGTGAAGACTGAGGGAAAAAAAGTTGTTGAGAACCTCAGACTTCTCATCTGTTGTTACTAGCTCACAATTCTTGCTCTTCAGGGGTGGTATGTCTTCTTTAACCTTCCTTTTAAAATTGATGTACCTGTGGAATCATTTCTTATTATTCTTAGCACCTCTTGCTAAGCTCAGCTTCAACCATGCCCTGGCCCTCCTGAGCTCATCCCTATATAATTGGGCAGCATCCCTATACCCTTCCCAGGATACCTGTCCATAAATGATGGAAAGTGGCTTGTTGAATACTTCTGCCAGCTCCCACAGTACCTTTGGGGGATCCAACCTGGCCCCACAGACTTCTGTGCATCTAAGTAGTGTAATAAAATTGTACATCCATAGAACACTTGAGTGTTTACATGCATCTTGCCTTATCAGAAGTATCTCAGATAATTTGGTAATGTTCAAGGAAGCATGGAAAATTCGAACAATATGCTTAAGAGTCTTTACTGACATTAAGTCAGTCTTGGGACACTGGATAAGGCAGGAAGAAAGAGTTTCTGCTTTACAAAAAGGCTAAGTTGAAAGGAATCCAGTTGATGTTTTTAACCACTGCCTTCAAAGTGCTGTTCACAAGCCTAAGCTTGCTTTTGTTCGGGAGGTTACACCTGTGTTTGTTTCTGGTTTGTTTTTTTAACAGCCTGCTAAGTGATTGAGCTTTAGTCGTTACGTGAAGCCAAAGTGCCATCTTGTGGCACTGTTGGTACTTGCTGGGTAAAACGCTGCCTTTTCGGGTCATATTAGAGGTACTAATATAAAAATCTTATTTTTAAAAGAGTTCAGCCTACGAACAAAAAACCACCCCAATCTCGTACCTAGTTCACACACTGATGGGCTGACAAGATGAAGGGTGATGTTCTTGAGACCTTGTTGAAGGATATGGATCACTGTAGCTGACAGGACTATTTATTCTACTGTAGAAGAAGGAGGGCCTTCAAGCTGTCATTTTAAAGGCTGAAAGGGACCTCCAGTACTGCCCCTTATTGTCCACTCCCGCGGTATTTAATCAAGGAAGCCACTGAGACCAAGAGGACTGGTAGGCATGCCCAGAATGTCAAGTCTTGCTTCCATGCATAGGCTAAAGAGACCACATGTTTAAATAACAGAAACCCCACCTGGGGAAGCAAGAAATTAAATATCATTAAAAGCATCTGCCAAATGTAGTTTGAAGGTCTAAAATTCCTTTTTATGAGCAGTCTCTGCTTTTTATACTGAGGAATTAATTGGATACATGTATTTTACAGAACTAATCCATGATTCAGCAAGAAAATTAATGAAATGAACAGACAGTTGGAACTGCTGCCAATAATGGTCATTTCATACCTAACAACCTTGGAAAATAACCTTTTAAATAATGAATTTGGAAAAGGACACTACAAACTAACAAAAATGAGTCCTACCTACCTATAAAGTCTGCTAATAGCAATAGCTTCTCAAGAATGAAGACATTAAATGGATTGTACAAGCTTGCTAGAGCTGCTATTGATGTATAAAGCATTCTAAGCATTGAGCATATGATGGACCCCCTAATACAACTCCAGTTTTACTCAGTGTATGTTTCTACCCACTACACATATGAAGCACCATCATCCACTGAGGCCAATAGGAATGTAGAGCTGCATAGCATTGGGAAAGCAAGATTACAAAATTAGGCCTAGAAGACTAGCATGGCTTCCTCTAGTACATCAAAAAGGAGAACAGAACAAGAAGTAGTGCAACATATTTAGACCACACCATCAAATATTATCCCATAAGCAGTGAAATGCATCCTAAAAAAAACCCCAAACATTTAATCGCACATGCTTTATACAGTTGTAAAAATGCCTAATTTGTGTTGAACTGCTCTGTAGGTAGTGCACACTGATGCAAAAGATGCATGGTTCTGCAGTTAGCCTGGAATTTCTTTTTATTCCTTGATCAATGCCTTACAAAGTAGAGTATCTAGCTGTCCTGGTTTGAATGAAAACAGAACTAATTCTCTTCAGAGATTCTACTTTTCAGCTCAGTTCCTCTAAGTCACTGCACTGCCTGCAGTCAGCAGCTGTTTGCACTGACAGTGTCTGCTGCTGGCAGTGATAACACCCCGTGTTTAGAGTCAGTACCAAGGGCTGGTGTGCAGACCAAGGCCACTGCTGGATCTTGTGTACCGTGCTGGGGGTGCAGAAAGTACAAGGCTGCACACACAGGGAGGAGCAGACAGAAGAGGTGACCCTGAACTGACAACAAGGGGTTCCATCCCCTATATGTCGTATTTGGTATAAAGCTGAGGGATCTCCAGAGTCTCACCCTTCTCTTTGCCCTCTTGCCCCACTTTGCCAGCTTGGCTCAGGTCCTCTTCCAATTTCTTCCTCAGAGCATCCAAGGAGGAGTCTGTCCATTCTGCCTTCAATCCTGATCTGTGTGTTCCTGAACTAGTACCAGAATCCAGCGCCTGAACACAGCTCCCATCTGCCACTGGGCCTAGTCTGGGACTGTCCCAGTGCCTGCTCCACAGCATCAGTGGTGACAGTGACTTCAGGGGGGGTTAGGTTTGATACTGGATGTGTATTTATTGTATATATTCCATCATTATTATTATTTTCATTAAGGCTGTTCTAGTTTCCTTTTCTAATCACAAGTCTCTCTCCCTTAATCCTTTTCCCTTCCCCTTTGGGGAGGGAGGGGGGTTAACAGAGGGCATCTCTTACAGGTCTAAGGGGCTGTCCTGACCCTAACCTGTGACACTAGCAAAAGCAGGAAACCCCGATTTTTATCCAAGCTTAAACTAAACCAGGATTTTTCTGTAAAGGAAATTACTCCCTTCTTAATAGAAAAACCACCTTTTCTTTTAACTTCTATCATACTGAAACAAAATGGAAGTTGACCATTTCTTATAAATGCATTCCTGCAGTGGACTTTCTCAGCCTTTTCCCTTCTGCTCAGGAAAACTGTATCCTAAGATGCAAAACTTAATTCTCCAAAATCTGTGCACAGTCCATTTGTATTTTTTTTATTTTTTAATGTATTCAAAGCTTGTAGTGTTTATGGACCAAAGGACCCACGCTGGAACTTTTGAGCTTCTGATAACTGCCCAGGATAGACAGCAGTCATGAGTACAAGGAAATACCTCTAGTATACAGCTTTTACTAGCAATAAACATATTCCAATTAAAAAAAAAAATAATTGCAAATCAATAAGTGAAAACAAAAATAGTCTCCATCAATAAGTGAAAACAAAAATAGTCTCCTCCTCCTGGCCTTCTCCAACATCATCCTCTTCCATTCTTTCAGAGTATAAAACTATGAAAGAAAACAAGATGATTTACTGAAAAAATTACATGCCCAGACTGGCTTCAGGACACTGTCTTTTAAAAACTTATTTTCTAATAAACAATCTTCATAGTGTTATTATTAATGAAAAAGTTGCCGTTTTAGAACTACTGAGAAATATAGAAAGTACCATCAATTGTCCTGAAGTCCTTAAGGTTGTTATGGACATTTTCACGCAATACCAGAAGAAGGTTGTTTTGTCACTGCACTGACTTGATAAGATTAGGATTTGGTTTTCCTAACAGTTGATTTTAACTTATGAAAACAATTCAGGGTGTACATTTCAAAGATGTTCATAGACCAACTTATTAAAGAGATGTACATCAGTGAATATAATCAACATCTCTAATAAACAGGTCTCTACAACATACACAAGAGAAACAGTTCCTATGATAAAGTTTATACCCACAGATTACAGAGAAGAAAAGCTGTTTCCTGCTTTTTTAATTATTTAAAGAATAATCACTTCAGTGGTGGGTTTCAGAAGGTGTTTGTGAATTGAAACAGAAAATGAGAGTGCAGAACCTGAGCCTTAATCCTCCAATTTAATTTCCTTTAATCTCACTTATAGAATATAACCTCTTATTTAACTATCCAATTTTTCACCAAAGCCTGGCAGTTTCAGATCTTCTTATGCCTTTTTGCCATGAGATACATGCATTGCTTTTCTCCAGGCAGGCTTCCCTCCCCCCTCTCCAGGTTTCTCTACCTCATGTTCAACACAGCATTCGGCTTCTAATCTAGGATGGCTAACACAATAAAACTAGAACAGGAACAGAAGATGGAGCGTTGCAAGTGGTCATTTGGCAGCCTGCGGGGCTCACACTTACAGCGAACACTCAGAGCACAGGTAGGGTGGCGAACACAACATTAAGACTAAATAAAAAACAATTTATATTCACCCCCATTGAGGTTTGAAGCTGGGATAGGTAATTTGTTTCAAATGGAGGAGGAATAGTACAGAGTTTAGTGCTCCAGGCTTTTCTGGGTTTTGATCATTTAACTCATCGTGGGGTTTCTTCACATAACCTGGCCTCCAGTTGGTTTTGAACAAGAGAGGTAACTGCTGAAGGAGATTCTGGGGTGAGGAGGGAGGAAACCACTCCTAATTACTTCATTACTTGATTTCATCAAGAGCTGCATTACAGTCAATGTTTAGCAAGAAGAGAGACTTAAACAAAACAGCATTTTTTTTTTAAACCAATACAAACAGAAGCATTTCTATTTTTTATGAAATCAAAACTTTTTATTTAAAAGCAGCAGGACTAGCAAAATAAGGGACAACCTAAAAAAAAAAACCAAAAAACTTCAGTGGCTTAGACACAATCCATTTGGTGTGATATCTTGCAACGTGTAATTTACTTCAAAGGACAGTAACTTATAACCTATGATTTTAATGATTGTCCTGCAACTGATCATTTTGTGAAGTACCCAATAAACTGCAGTTAAACTAAGTATTATCTTCTTACCCTTCCAGGGAACAGTATTTCATTTAAGCCATTCAGATAGAGGTAGTTTTGAGGGTTAGTGCTATAGCTGAAAGCTTGTTTGTAGTTATTTAAGCTCCAAGACCTCAGCCTTCTTTAAACTAGTTCACATTTTTAAAACTTCTCAGAACCTTTAAAATATCATATATGTTGTAAATTCCCAGCTCACAACAGCTAAACTTTCTACAGGGCCTGGTTCTGATTTTGCATATACCAGTACTTTTGAATCAAGACCACAAACTTCTCCCAGAAAGAATCTTGTTCTTTCACCACTCAAAGTAATTATATTGCCACCAGTCCTATTAGGAGGAACACATAGATGGCCTTTACTCAAAGATGCTCTGATTTGCCCTTACAGAATTAACTGGAGAACTGACATCTGAAAGAGCTCTCTGTCTCACAGGACTTGTTTTCTTTTTAGTTGTACTGTACCAACTTGAAAGATAGAAGCATTTAACAGACTGGTCCCTAGACGTGCATTGTTTTTACTAATATTTTCACACTGTGATATAGCAATCCTACCCAAAAACCTCACAGCAAGCATCATCTTGAACATGAAATATATATTGTGCCAGCAGAGGAAATTGTCTGGTTTATTCTTACCTCTTAGAAGTATCATTGAATACCAGGATACAATGTCAGATATGTTCATCAGTCACAAGTAATTACAGATGCCTATCATCATTGGTTTTCCACACAATCACCTTATCTCTGACAAGACAAAAAAAAAGCCTACACATTGTTGTAAGGATACATCCCAACAAGTTTGGTGTCAAAGGAATAAGAAAATAATGAATAAGAGTGTTGTCCAAATATTTTTCCCATTGGTTTTAAAATAGGAATTTTAAATTTTTTTTAATCAAATGCTAACTAGCTTCTAGACATCTCTTTACACTTGCTTTTTCAAGCTTTTCAAACAGATACCTAACACTGCTTTCTTAATGCAGTTTATGTATATTTTTCATAACTATTTAAATAATTAAAACCACATTCCAGTCAAAGTCCTGAGTGGAGGTTTTGCCCAGTGATCCATCAGGAAAGTCACTAGAGCCTATACTCATTGCAGTGCTTCCATATAGAGGAATCTAATTAAATTAAATGAAGTGACCATATGGAACATCAATGGTGGAAAGCTACTATAATTTGGAAGAAAATTTAATGCAAGAGATTCTAAAACCAGTAAAGAAGATACAAGTAACAAGATGGTATCTTCTGAACATTCAGAATATTGGAACAGGAGCTATGTTTAGAAGGGGAGGGTATTAAAAGACAGTATATAAAAAGAAAATTATAATAATTGAGGCATTTTTCAGAAAAAAAACAAAAAACAAAAAACAAAAAAAAGAACTCACAGAAAGATAAAAATTTCTATTTAATATCAGCTGCAATGGCCACATGCTCTTCTGTGTTTGTATTTATTGTGTATTTTTGTTTGTGCCACCAGAACATAAGCTCTTCTGGGCAGGACCCTGCTGTTTGTTTGGCACAAACTCCCCTATTATACAGTACTGGGGACACTTAAATAAGGGCTAAACATACTATGTTAATCCTCTTCCTGAAGAAGGCTAATTAACTCCAAACCTCATAAAATGGTGTTACAGTATTCACACAAATCAACAGAATCAAGGCCATTTCAATTTTAACTTACTAGGGGACTGCTGTGGAAAAAATGAAATATGATTAAAGATCATAATTACAGCAAAAGTGTACTCCTGGAGTAGTGACAGAGACTCAGGCCTCTGCATACCTGTTGGGAAGCTGCAACTCATTCGTTGCATCCTACTCATGCACCAGGACCTGTTAGTATGGTGCTGAATGCAGGCAGAGGAATTCAATATGCCAGTCAATATGCCAGAGGGGTGGGATGTCATCCAGAGGGACCTGGACAAGCTGGAGTGGTGGGTCCAGGTGAACCTCATGAGGTTCAATACCAAGTGCAGGGTCCTACACCTGGGCCAGAACAATCCTCACTATCAATACAGGCTGGGGGATGAGGTGACAGAGAGCAGCCCTGCAGGAAAGGCCTTGGGGGCACTGGTGGATGTGATGGTGGTCTGCTGGTCTGGTGGACTGCTGGACATGAGCAGACACTGCATACTTGCAGCCCAGAAGGCCAATCACATCCTGGGCTGCATTGAAAGAAGCGTGTCCTGCAGATCAAGAGAGGTGATTCTGCCACTTTATTCTGCTCTGGTGAGACCTCACCTGGAGTACTGTGTCCAGTTCCAGAGCCTGCAGCACAGGAGGGACATGGACCTGATGGAGCAGGTCCAGCAGAGGGCCATAGAGATGATCGGGAGCTGAAACACCTCTCCTATGAAGACAGGTGGAGGGAGCTGGGGTTGTTCAGCCTGGAGAAGAGAAGGCTTCAGGGAGACCCAATAGACACCTTCCAGTACCTGAAGGGGGCCTCCAAGAAGGCGGGAAAGGGATGGTTTACAAAGGCCTGTAGTGACAGGACAAGGGGCAATGGTTTTAAACTAGAGAAGAGTAGATTTAGATTGGATGTTA
>JANIJG010005931.1:0-35145 GCA_024611175.1 Megaceryle torquata
GTCAGCCTCATGGCCGCGCCGGGCCGGGCCAGGCCTGGCCGCGGCGCCGCCGCCGCCGTCGCCAGGGGCGGGACTCGCCGGCCGCCCAGGCTCCTCCCGGCCGGGGCGGGCCGGGCCGGGCTCCGCCACCGCAGCTCCAGGGGACATTGCCCAGCAGTCCCCGCCCCGGCCCTGCCCCCGCGAGTCGGCGGGCGGGCGGGACGAAGCGAGGGCCGGGCGTAAGCCGGGGACTGGCGGTGGCGGTCCAGCGCCCGGTGTGTGCTGCTCGGGGTCTTCCCTCCCTGGATTTAGCTGTTTTATCTGGGCTGGGGACCCTGCAGCCCCCCGAGATGCAGTTTTATTAAATTACTTCATATTTAAGCGTGAATTTTATTACTTATCACATCTTATTAGAGAATGTTTTGTACATACAGCAACACCTTTATGGTCGTGTGTTTACATCTAACTATAGCTACATAAATATATGTGGAGTGTGTAAATAAAATATCTCTTTATACATATTTCTACACCACATTATATATTAATATACAGAAATATAGGTAACACTGCTGGCTGCACCAGCACCAAGAGCTCCAAAGCCAGTCCTCCTCCATCACATTTTGGAGTAAAATTGCTGTGGTGTGCCTGCATTCTGTATCTTGGAGGCTTAACGTGCAGCTTTGGTGGCTGTATGGAGACAGCTGAAATGCAAAGGTCTAGAGAAGCATTTTTGTGAGCAAAGACTTGCAGTCCAAACTAACAGATTAATGCAGAGAATCCCAATGTTTTTCTGCATGTTTCTCTCTTATTCAGCAACAGAAACAACTGTGGGATGGAGGCTGGCAGTTATTTTGTTGTTTATGCCGGTGTTTCTTGGGTAACTGAGGGGCTGAGAGATGCATTTGTTGGGATCAGTGGGCATTCCATTTTCAGGAAAAAAGTGGGATAAGTGGATTAGGCAGATCATGCATTTTCTTTCTGTCTCTCAGCACTGGGCTGCTGTCACAGCCATGGATGGATGATGGATAGATAGATAGATAGATAGATGCTGGGACCTAGGGCTGGGAGGCCAGAGTGAAGGTGGATATACAAACATTTGGAGGCAATTGAAGCAATTTTTGGACTTCATGAGTTTTCTGTGGGCAGATTTTCACATGCCAGCTGGTGTGAGGTGGCTGCTGAGACACAGGATTCGAAACTTGGGCCGAATTTCAGTGATGGCAGCTGCAGGATCCAAATCCTCAGCATTGGGGGAGGAACAGCAATGTGCGTGGTTTTGTGGTACTTTCATCGTTCAAATCCCAGGTGGAATATGGAAATACCTGAGCACACTCTCAACTGCCCGGCAGTCTTCTGTAGTCCAGAAGTGGATCCCTGCCAAAGCACCATCCTGTCTAGAAAGAGCTGATAAATGGGGTAGAAGCAGGATGGATTTGGAGGAGGCACTCGCAGAACCTGTTTTATTCCCTTGATATTACCAGAGAGGTGGTCAGCCCTCCTGGAGATGGGTTCTGCTCCCTCCCTTCCTGCCTGGTGCATGGGAAGGGTGAGCATGCCTTCAGGGCAGCTCCCGGGGTGTTCTCCGGAAAGCCCCTCTTGTTTGAAATGGCTCAGCAGTCGTCACTGGGCAGCAAGCTGTTCCGGTAACTGCTCCAGTTTAACTTAGTGTCACGTCAAACTTGACCATACTGTGGTTCACAGGATGCTCTGCTCATGGTCATGGCAGCCCTCCAGCAGCTATTCCACCCACAGGACATTCCCTCTGCAACTGTCACTGCTCTGGCTCAGCAGCACTGGATGGGATTATCATTTAGATGCTGTGGGGAAATACCATGGTTTGGTAAGAGCTAATAAAAAAGAATCTGTCGTCATGGAGTATATAGGCATGTCACCATATGCAGGCTCTGTCAGAGGTTCAATCTTTTCTTATTTCCACCAGGAAAGCTGCTGCTACCTACAATTCCTACCTGCAGTACTAGCACTGTTTCACTGGAATGCTACACGGACACCACGGCAAGTGCTCCTGAAGCCATCTTGGGACATGACATGGCTCTAGGGATCTGGCCAGGATGAGGGAATTTGTGAAAGTCAAGACCTGTCTGACCTGACAGATGGCCATCCACAGTAAAAGGAAATCAAAAAGGGCCACTTTGTTAAACAACAGCTTAAAATTACATCCCTATCACATCAAGCTAAAACATAGAAAGCATTACATTGAGAACTTGCAAGTTATTTATGTGGCAAATTGCTCTGTTATTAAAAGCCAGTCTTACGGGAGCAGCTTGCTGTCCTCATAGCCAATTGCATAGAACATGTATTCAATTTACTCTGCAGACTACAAAATTAAGAGTGAAGAGGCAAAGTCCACCAGATAGGGGAATACTTCTTTCTTCAGACTTTCCTTCACTCCTGCGCAGGAGCTCTGGCAGCATTTCTTTCCTTTGTTTTATGCACTGTCACGATACCGAGATAGACATGGCACAGCAGCATCGCTCATCTGCTGCAGTTCAGATTTTAGCACTTTGCCCCTAGTCACTGGTCACAACTGAAATGCCAAAATAAGGAGCAATTTCCACTGCTCACAGTGCTCTGCAGAGACTGTTGTTATCAGCTCCTTTTGTCAATAGTACATGACATATGAATACATTTACATGGGAATTGGGATCCTGCTGATTTATGTATAATCAAAGTAAAACACTACGCTGCTTTCTGCAGAGGAGCAGTGCTCTGAGATTCACAGGAAGTAGCCTGAGGGATCGGGATGATGGGTCCCTCTCTTATAAAGAAACTAAAAAACATGCAAGAAGGGCAGAACACTAGACTCGAGGTGGGTCGGAAAGCTCCCTTTTGCCTTCCTCCTTTCTGAAGAAAAAACCTCACAGAATTAGTGAAGTAGAGTGAAGGAAGCCAGGACACAGCAGGAGCTCTAGAGAACGGACTGCAGACAACTTACTGCGAGGGGGGGGGTGTGGGGGGGTGGTGAATAAAATGACAGGCATCAGGGAAGACAGAAAAGGCAAAAAGGCAGAGAAATCCTTCAGATGGGCTTATTGATCATTGCAGGCACGGGTGGATTACAGCACCAGCACTACAGCCACACATAACACTGTAGATTTTGAAGTCACCACAAATTGGCAAATCTGGTGGGTTTTTAAATTACATTTTAAAAAGGATCTGGAGAAGACCTCAAGAAGGTACAAGGAGGTAAAGGGAGTTTAACCAGCACTGTCTTCTCCACTCAGATCTTGACACCACCACTTTGCAAGGGAAATGTCCCTTGCAGCCCAGTAGCTTTACCTCTCAATCCCACTCCTTCCTCACAGACACCATGTTGTGGAAGAACAAACATTAAGTGAATATTAAAGAACAAAGAGTAAGTGAAATGTTCTGAGTTTTTCTACCCATTAGTGGCAAGGAGCTGCAGTAATAGCTCACAAAACACCATTTCACTCTGTCCAGTAGCAGGAATTAGATATAATCCCCCAGACTGATCCTGAGTGTAGCAGACTGGGCTGCTCTTACTGCTTCAGAATCATGTCTTGGTGGTAACCTTTCATCTGTTTCTCAGCTGAACAAAGTACTAAAATTCATCCATAGGTCCCACTGCTGCTGCAGTAAGGTGGACTCAGCATCTAATGTATTTGATATGCTTTTATCAGTATTTTTCTGTTCCTGACCAGCCATCCTATCAAGTTGGCGAATTACATGCTAATGGAATTTGTACATGCTGGGCACAGTACAAATGCAATAGCTCTCATAAAACGTCGAAAAATGAAAGGTTTTTATCCTGTGCTGTATAAGGCTGCTGAGCAAGAATGATGAACTGCCTGCAATCAGCTTCAAATGACTAACAGATAGCATACGTAATTCAAGTGAAGGAAAAATCCACCCACGAGTAAAGCAAGATGAGGAAAAATTATTATTTTGACAAATAGATCATTACGATGTAAAAGGCAAATAACAATGCTCACTCGGGGGTTGCTAATTCTTTGGAATTTGCTTACTGAATTGCAGCCTGTGAAAAATTCCGCATTTCTGAAAGTTAGGAAAGGGTATTTGCTTCAGCAGCACACTCTGATTTCAACATGTCTACAGTTGCAGAGCCAACCTGACAGCTCCCTGCTCGCCCTCTGCCTTTTCTTGCCGCCGCACTGCCCTGCACAGCATGCCAACATGCTTACTAGAGCACGCAGAAACCACATGAGGGAGCGAGCCAGTTCAAAATAATTAGTGAACTGGTATTAGATGGCTTTGCTGTCAAGGGTGACAGTCCAGTTTCTCAAACAGCTTTTCAGTGGCAGTGTGGGTGTGAGCTCCCACCACCATCTACCTGCACCCCTTCTTCCAGGCAGAGTGGTGCCCAGAACTGTGCCAGACCAAGCACTCATGCAGATCTTTGCTGGAAGGGGATCAGAGAACTGATCCTGCTAAGAATAACCTATTTTCCCTGAGCACCAGCTCATCTTGCTACTGAAAGAGCAGAGAGGATCATCAGTGCTTGAACTGGAGTCATCTTGAAGTATGCTCTGAAACTACAGTGCATGACCTGACCTGTTTGTAGATTTGGAGGCCTCTCTTCTGAGGAATGAGTTGCACCAAAAGATGGTGTAGCTACTTTTACTGCTGTGCTGGTTTTGACTAGGATAAATTTCTCCATAGTGACTTGCATGGGACTATGTTTTTTGACTATGTCAATGCCTTGTTCTGCAGCAAGTGTTGTGGACAGAGATTTGGCTTTTACAGTCACAGGACCCTCTCTAAGCCTAGCTTTATAAATGTAGACCAAGTGCTGGAAAACAAATGGCCATTAAAATTCCTGCAACAAAAGGGAACCAAAGAAGATTCCCTGTAGAGTCAAGGAATTCAGTAAAAATTCTCTACCACACTACTTTTGGGTGTGCTGTGGTTTCTAAAGACAACCCAGAACTTTGATGTCATGCTCTGAATATCAGCCAGCTTTGACAGCTCATGTCACATGTCTCTCCCTGCCCCTTCAGTAAAGGATGCTCCTCCCCCTTCTGTTACAAGCAGCATATAGGGAAAACTATTTTTTCTGAGCTTGAGTTCTCAGTGATTCAATAAACTTGATGATGCTTGCTGTGATTACTTCCTTCCACCCTTGCTTATGCCTTTGTACAGCTCAGCGTATCACTAACTGTGCTGTAACGCTGGCAAAGCATTGAGATGAAATCATTGATAAGTGGCATTAAAAAAACAGCTGTGGTATTTTTAAAGCAGTGAAAGCTGCGAAAGTACTCTTCACCTCCCTCTTTGGTTGATAAATTCATCTTTGTGTTCTGAGGCTGGGAGGAAGGAGGAAGGCAGCCAAGCAGCCTCCAGCTTGCCTCTTCTCATGATTGTCAACAGAGCTGGAGTTCCCCCTGGGTGTTTCAGGAGTCATCACCTGGAAGTCTGCAGCACTGGAACTGCTCACCACACAGCAGAGCTCCGCGACAGTTAAAGCTGTCAGTCAAATTGCTGTCTTCACTTTGCAGTCTGCCCTTGGCCTGCTGTCTGTCATTTTCAGTTTTACTGCAAGCACCTTGCTGCCACCTCTTAAACTTGTGTGGCAAACGGCACTGGGAATAACCTTGGCAGCAAAAAGCCCACAATTTAAAGAGGTACTGAGCAATCTGAGGTACTGCAGCTCTCTGCCCAGCTGCCCACTTAACAGCACAAATGCAGGTGTGCGTAGAGCATTATCCCGGCTCGCGCTACACCAAAAATGCATTTAAATGAAGAAAAATAATTGTTTCTGGCATATGAGATGGCCACAGGAGCAGTCGTGGAGTAGGATGGCCCTTTAGCGGCAGCAGGCGTCATAACCAGTGCGCTGGGATGCACCGACTGGGCGTGATGACTCCATCCGTCTCCAGACCTCAACCCTTGCGCAGCGTGCCACGCTTTCAAGAGCGTCGAGTAAGTATTTTGCTTAAACTGAAGGGATGTATTTTAAGTAATGGCAGCCCCACTCCATTTGGGTGTCCTTTTCCTCACGCCTCTTGTCTTGGCAGGGTGACGTAAACCGAATGTGACAACAGTCAGCACAGCCGGAGTGCCTGGGATGCAGCAGAGGTGTCGCTCGGGGCAGAGGCCAGGGGCGCGCGTTCGGCGAAGCCTGAGCGGAAATGAGTGTCCGCTGGTGCTATGCTGCCCTCGCGCGGCTACTTCAGAAACATCCCGCTCGTCGATCCCTGCGCGCACTGGTCCATATAGCTCTTGCGCATCTCCTCCAAGGCGGCCCCTTGCAATTAATCGCCGTGACTTTCTCACGCCGGTCCCACGGCCCGCGCGGCCTCCACGGAGCGCGGCGGGGGGAAGGGGGGGGATCGTGGCTTTGGCCACGGATTCCCGCGCTGGGCGGGCGGGACCATCTCCACCCAGCGCCGAGCTGACTCTGGAAGGGGCACTGCTCAGGCTGTGGCCCCTGGGACCGAGCAGCTCCTGAGCCCGAAGGGGGCGTGTGGGTGCGAGGGCCGCGACCACCAGCGATGGCCGCTGAAGCCACGACGCCCCCGGCAGCGGAGCGCGAGACTCCACCTCCCGGGCGGGGCCTGGTGCCCCACGGCCGGCAGAGCGGGGGCGGGGCGAGCGTGTTGGTGGCGTCACTTCCTCTGCGGAGAGCGCTTGCGCCAGGGGTGGTCAGGTCCGTTCGGCGCGGCGGTGGCGGGGACTGGTGCGGCGGGACAATGAGCGACAGCGGGGAGCAGAACTACGGCGAGCGGGTAATACACGGAGCCTGAGTGCGCTGCCCGGCCGTTTCCGTCCCATCCCTGTTCTCTCCCTCTTTCCCCCACCCCCCTTCTCCGGGCGGCGCCGTCTGCCTCTGTGTCCCCGCCGCCCTGCGGTCTGGTCGGAACGGGTGGCGGAGCCGCCGCGAGAGGAGCAGCCGCGGTGCGGCTTGTGAGGAGGCCCCGGCGGGCCCGGGGGCTTGGTAGGGGAAGATGGCGGCTGGCCCGGCCTGGAAGGCGGTGTGGGCGCGCGGCGGGGACGCTCTAGCTGCCCGCCCGCCAGCGCACTCCATGGTGAGTCTGCCCGGCGCCATCTTGGGCTGGAGACCCGTCGCGCTGGAGAGGGACAAAATGGCCGAGGGCGGCGGGGCTGCGCGTCTCGGGCCCTGCCGCTGCGCCCCCGCCGGCGCGTCTCTTCTCGGCGGAGCTGCCTCGTCCTTGTGCCGAGCGTGGTGGGGCAGGGACTTCGGCGGGGCCGGGCTGCCAGATCCCACCGCAGCGCCGGCGGGCGGGCAGGGGGCGACCGAGTCCGCTCCCCCGTGCCAGCCGCAGGAGCCTTGGGGGTGCGCGGCCCCTCAGGCACCTCGGAGCTCGCAGCCGGGCTGCGGCGGACTCAGCTGGTGCCTCCTCCTCCTCCCTTCTCCAGCCCTTTTCGTTAGTGTCTCTGTAGAGAAGGAAAGTTCGAGCCAGTAGCAGGGTGAGACTTTTTTACGCTCTCTCCAGAGATGCGTTGCGATTCCCTTTTGGTGAATTACTTTATAAATTGAGTTTTGATTTGCTGCTTCTCGCGCTTGCTTGTAAAATATTAACTCTGTTTCTGGATAGAGTTGCAGCCTTGTATCCGTGTGGCTTGGTCTCAATTGAAATGGGATTGCAGTAGTCGAAGGGCTAAAGCTCAAACTGAACACTCGCAGCACGAGGGGCACCATCCTCGTTTCGTGAAACCTGCAGTAGATGTTCTCTTGAACTGCATGGTTACTGATAGATGTTACTGTCTGGATGGATTAGTGCTAATATTGCAGCAGGTTATTTGCAGAGCTTCACGTTTATAATGTATATCTACAATACAGAAAACCTATAGTTTTTTCTTCAGTGAATCAGTCTTGTTTTCCTTTGAGGTCTTTGTAATTTTTACTGCAACAGACCGGTGCAGTGCAGAGGTCAATACTGTGTTTTGGGGTCTTTTTTTCAGCATCATTCTGTAACTTTTTAACTTAATGCAGCATCTGAGGGAGTATGGAAGTGCTAAGTTTAGTTTTTAAACTTTCACTGGAAGTGTCAAAACCAAAAAATGCAGAGAATGTAATAATGCTAAGCACAAAATTGCAGTGTCTTTCATTGAATAGGGTCTTTTCTTATTTAGATTCACTACAATAAGCTTTAGTAGTGTGAATGTTTCTACTTCAAGGTAGGTTAGAAAAATTTAGTCTTCAGAAAGCTGAAAATATCATATGGAAATGAATGCTGAAAGATAGGGATTAAAGAATAGACTCATACCACCCCTGGTATTCTCTTTTCATTGATGTCTTCATGTCACTCTTACAGCTGGTATATTTTTAGCGAGGGAGTATTTACTTTATAGTCTTCAAGGTGGACTTTTGTGTGCTAGGGGTTTTTTTTAAGTTTATTATTCTTGCACAAGTCAGTCTGAGAACCAGTTTAATATGGTGGCTTAACGTGACAGGTTAACCCATACTGTATTTTCAATCAGAATGTGTAAACATGAAAACCTTTAGCAAATTCTTTTTGAAACATCATTGTGTAGGGTATAATAAGACAGCAGTTGATGTTCCAACCACTTTATTTTTTTCCTATATTTTTATTTAAAAAACAAACAAACAAACCATAAGTCACATGCAGGCAGTCTTCACCAAGGCTTAAAATTAATTTTATCTGATCTTCTGTGAATTGTAAATAGGTAAGATGTGTGCAGTGTACATGTGTGTAAAACCATAGAGCTACAAGCCTGCTATTTGAGACTAGTTCAGGGAGTGGCATTTCTAGTGCTGTTCCTGGTGGTTTTTTACGATAGTTTTTGTTTGCTTAAGGCTTAAATTTTACATAGTCAATGGCTTTCTACTTTTTCAAGCAGGAAGCACCAAAGTCTCTGCAGAATTTGAACTGTTTGGATAAATAATCTAGGATATGACTTCACAACTCTCTTGTTAAGCTGTTCCAAGTCCATGCTGCCAGCAAGAGCTGCACTCCTGAAAGTGTGTTCCTGCTTTCTCCTTTGTACTGGTGTTTGTGTAGTCAGTCAGATCTGGGAATTAAATCAGCTAATTTTTTTTTTATTCTGATGCCGTTTCCAGCTGGGTTGGTTTGCTGGCTTGACTTGATTGTGTAGCCACAAGTCCTAAAGTCAGCACTAGGAATGAAATAAAAATACCAGGTGCTTTCACAAATAATGGGACTTGCTATTTCCACAGCAATGCAGACTTGAACTGGATTATATCACAGTTTGAAAAGAAAGGGGGGGGAAACCAACCCAAAACCTCAAACTCAGAATTCTCTTTCACGGTTTACACTCTGTATAGTGAGATTAAACTGTAGAAACTTAAGTGAAAAGATTAAATTACTCACTGCTACCAATACTTCAAATACTGTCAGTATGCTTTAATAATTGTTGCATTTTTCCAAGTAACTTTTTTGTTTTCATTCATTGAATTGTGCTCACTGAAGTGTATGTGATTCTGGCATGGAAGAGTTGGAAAGAAGGCTAGTTAAAGGGAAAAATAGTCTCATCTTGTGTAGTGATAGAGATGACTTGGTATGTGATCAGAAGCTGTAATGTAGTCAGGGGGTTTGTTAGTTTTTGTCAGTAATTTGAATGGTATAAAAGTTCAATTTATAGATCTACTTAAAAGGTACTTAAATCAGCATTTCTGAAATTGTTTACTAGTTGTGGAAGAAGGTCTAAGCAGTTTGAGAAGGTTAGAAATAATCTGTTGGTTTGATGCTGTGTGTTCCTTCTTCATGAGCTGGAACTTGATCTGACTTCTTGGTGGGCTTTCTGACCCTTAAGCTGTCAGAAAATAGGTTGCTTTTTACTGATGGATTAGTTTCCTGACATTTTGGTGCACTGAATGAACCCACAAGGTCAGGGTGAGTGGTAGAGGTGGTGGGAGGAAGCTGGTCTTCCATACTAGTGGTCTGGTAGCTTTTTTTTTTTTCAAAAAACATTCTTGCCTTTTGTTGTTGTTGGGTTTTTTTATTATTTATTTTCTCCTGGAGTTTGGAAACTATTGGTTGTTCTGCTTTCCCTCTGAGTGCATTCCTAGTCCCGTTCCCCCCCTCCAGCAGTGGTCTGATGATCATGTGCGTTCGGGGGGAAAGGGCAAAAGCTGTTACTGTTCTGTTGCATCAGTTGCTAAATTTACTAGCAGAGAGGTTGAAGAAATGTTAAGTTAGCACAATTATACCTTGAATAAATCTGACTGCAGATTTGATGTGTAAGGTGAGGCTGCACCTTTCCTTAGGAAAACAAGTGAAAACCTGTGTCTATAGGTACTTGGAATTTTTTTAAATACTATTAATTTTATTTGCCTGTATCTTACACTAAATAACTAAAACCTGTAACTTGTATTCCTGTGAGGAAAAACTGCATCTCAGAAGGACAAAGAACACGTGGTCCTCATTTACATACCTTACATCTGCTTCTGTCAGGGGAAACATTTTTCTGTCTTTGCCCCCAAAATCTTGCTATTGTGATATTCCTTGCTTATAGAGTAGATAGCTCTATATAGAGAGATGTTAAGCCTGGACTTCAGGGCTTCCACCTGAATTCCAGTAATACCTGACAAAAGGGAAGAATTGTTGGTAAAAGATGGGGGGATCTGGTGGTTAGATCTCAAGGTTAGAAAAATGTTTATTTCATAGCAAATGGCAGTCTTGATCTGTTTACCAGCAGTGTTTGAATATAGGTAGAATAAAGAAGATTCTCTCTTCTAACACAGACATGACAGGAGCATAATTAGGCATTTTTAGAAAACTTAAAATTCACAAAGCCAAAGAGCAAAAAGTAGAAAAAGAACAAAACCAGGTAGTAGAAACTCTCCAAGTTAAATGAGCTATGGGAGCGCCTTGGGTGAAGCCTCAGTGGCTGTCAGTATAATAAGCCATAAACTCAGTTTGGAGTGCTGCACGCTCCTGGTGCTTGAAGTTTGGTGTAGGGAGGTTTCCTGGGGGTTGGAGTGGGGAGGGAAGGGTAGCAACTTAGAAATTTTAGGTTTTATTGCTAGGAATATTCAGAGTAGGAGAAGTGCAGTAAATTCCTTTGAGCCTGGGAGTAATAAAGAAGTGGCATAATCCTGTAAAATGTGGTAGGTTGAAGAGAAACATTTCTAAGAAGGTAACAACATGTGTAGGCTTAAAACCGGGTAAATGTTAAGTCCAAAAGAGCTTAATTTTCTGATGTAGATATATAGCTGTCTTAAGTTTTTTTTTTTAGTTTCTTCTCAGACCCTCAGTGTCCAGTTTCCACATCAGTCTTAAGACAGTATAGCAAAGATCTTCCAAATAGAAGTATCAAATAGATGAAGACTTTGGTCATTTGCTTGTGCTAATACCATTTGTCTACTGGTTTCTTCAAAGCTCATTGGCTTCTAAAAAGGCTACAGGGTATGTATATGGGCAAGATTCTTCATGCTGCTTGTCTCCCAGTATGGATTTCTTATGTCTTGTTCAGCATCAGATACTGTGTTTGGACACGGCTCCTTCTGTCTAACCTGAATCTGTCAAGAGAATTAAATTTTGTGAATGGAAGTTTTTTTCCTTGGATAAGAGCCTTAGTTTTGGGTTTTGGCCCTTCTTCAATCTTGCCTCATCAAACTGTTCTAAAAAGAGTTGAAAACTTCTTAGAGCTAAATTAATACATCAACTCAGACCTTGTCTCAGTGGATTGTTTTCGTTTGATGGTAGTAATGGGTTTAGGTTAAATTTCTTTAACTTAAATTAGTTCTTACAAGTTTGCACTGCCCTTTGCAGGATTAGTATATGAGGTAGCTATAGTTTAGAAAACATTTTGTAAACATTTTGGTAGAAGAATATGACTGTGACCAACTTTGTGTTATTTCTGTTACTCTTGGATTAATTGAAAGCTGCTTTATCCTACAAGTTGTGTTTATTCCATTCCCCCTCTCTCCCTGTATTGTATCCTAGGCAATTGTAAACAGATAAATTTTATTTTACATTGTATGAAACTGGTTTAAGCACAACTGAATTTTCAACTGGCAAATTAATTTGGAACGATCAGTACAGAATGCCCGTTAGGTTGAGTGTTCAGGTTTAGGAGATGTTACAGAGAGAAAACAAGTGACTTTTGAGAAAAATCTGGTACTCTGCCATTGTTAGTGAGAGTTCTTGATCAGGATTGACACAACTAGAAATGTTTTCAGGAAAAAAATAGAATTCTGCTGAATTTTAAATTTTCTTTAATATCTTGAAATAAAGAATACCTTCTAGTGTGTTCAAACTAAGTATTTAAGCCTTGTCACTGAAGTTAAGCCTTATATTGATTAAAACTATTTTTTACATAAAAGTTGAAAGTTATAATTAGGTTGTGTCATTATCAAAGAGCATTAGCAGTAAATAATAGAGTAGCTAGGATATTGTTTCAGAGCAGTGTATGAGTGTGTTGTACAGAATTGCATTTTTGGTCAGTGGAAAATTAAGGTTTACTTGGAAGCATGACACTGTATATGTGCAGGCAATGTAGGTGTGAGTGTGCTCATGAACCTTCAAACTAGGCCTTCTAAATTGCAAGAAATGTCCCAAAAAGCAGTCTAAGTGTAGATCATTGAAAGACCAATGGCACTGTGCTTTCTACATTTAAAGAGCACATCAGGTTTGCTTTCTGTGGCCGCAGTAGGGACCTTGCTTAAGTCACTTCTTGTTGAGTTTGTCTTTAAGTATGTGGCTGACAGTGTGAAAGTATTCTGAGTTTACTAATGCTAGTTGCCTAATTATTTGTAGGTATTCAGTTGCTCCACTGTGCATTTGCTATTAAATATAGGCCTAAATAGCAAATCCAGTTACTTAGTACAAAGTTAAACTGAATTGCCTGAATCTGTTTATAAAATAGCAGGGCATTTGGTAGTTTCAATTCTTGAACTGCATATATATAGTGAAAGTCCACAAAACCTTTTTTTTTTCTAGTTTCAGTTTTGGCACTAGATTTTATCCTGGAGTTTTTAAATATTCTTCATCCTGTTCTTTTTCTATTAAGGTTAATGTTGAAGAAGGAAAATGCGGAAGTCGCCATTTGTCAAGTTTTATAAATGAGAATTATTTGAAGCTCAGGAATAAGTGAAGCTGAAATTTGAAAAAAAAGAAAGTGAATGCATGCTAATTATCATACCAGAAGTCCCACTTGTAGAATATTGAGCAATTTGTGTGAAGTGGGGAAGATGAAAGAAGTCAGAATTTGAAACGGAAGAATGAAGAAAAGGAATAAAAATGAAGTTAAGATAAGAAGTAATCTGGAATCTGAAAGCACTACGCTAAGTAATTACTAGTCTGTTTATGTGTCCCTGTATATTTTGCTAAACATGCATGCATTATCTGTTTAATAGCAAAAGTATATGCAGGGTAAAGAAGTGTCTACCAGGGAAAAAAAGAAAAAGAAAAAAAAAGAAAAAATAATAATAATAAAAAAATTTCTTAATCTAGGCAGTTCTAATGCCAACTGCCCGGACACATAGATATGAATTTTTACCATTTATTTCACTGGAGCTTGTTTACAGACCTTAGGTAAACGAGAAATTGTGTACAAATTAGGCTTTCAATATCTGCGTGCAGGAATCCCGTTCTGCTTCCAGAAGCGGAAGTGCTCATGGGTCTGGCAAGTCGGGGAGGCACACCCCTGCAAGATCTCGATCTAAGGAGGATTCCAGGCGTTCCAGGTCAAAATCTAGATCCAGGTCTGAATCCAGGTGAGTTTTCTTCTTTTACCTCTTTCTCCTCTTTACAAGTCAGATAACTGTGTCAGAGGTGAACTGAAATGCAGTTTAGCCTAGTTCTGTTTCCAGAGATAACTAACAGGTGATGTGTGCATGTTGGAATCTAAAGGGGAATGTGTGATTTCAGGATTTGAAAAGCTAAACTATGTAGTTAGATATTCTGAAGCTTCTTCCAACAGATAGTTATTGAGGCTTGTATCTCTGCTGACAGTTGTCAGGTGGCCTGCCTTTTAAGTCTTAGAAAATGGCTAGTTTCTGAGTGTGAAGTGTTAGGAACTCAAGATTTTTTTTTTTCCCCTTCTGTTTATTAAATGAAGTGCATCAGCAGATTTTCTATTTTAGACCATGTTAATGTCTAACATTGTTCAATGGAAGTGTTGGTTTTTTTTTTTCCTAGAGTAGTTAAGGGTACATTCCATGGAAAAAGTAGTAGAGATAAATAGGAATTTCAACACACATCTGTTTGGCTTTTTAAAATATATATTTTAACTTAAAAATTATCAGGCTGGAAAGTTTTAAAGATTAGACAGCTTTCCAAGGTCTCAAAAGTAGTTGTGGAGAAAGTAACTTGCTTATTGTATTTATGTGGCAACATAAATGTGCCTTACAAAAATGCCCTTTGCACTGTCTCAACAGTCCTTCTGTGCTAAATAAGCTGTGCACAGTGACAGAATCCATCTTAAAACTGTCCAGACATATGACTGAGACATGAAATAGCTGGAAGTTTAGAAATAAGACTATAAACATCACTGCTAGCTGCTGTACATTGGCTTTAGCTGGTGTGTCATGTAAGATGTATGTATTTAATGGTGCAGAGGCAACAATCTGTAAATGGATGAATGATGGTATTTTCTTAAGACACAAATAATTGAGTGCTGAGTGCAGAAGTGTTGATAGTTCATTCCTTGGTTTTAAGTGTTTAGGTTAAAAAACATGGTTTTCAGCAATGGGGTTTCCCATTGAGCTGTTGACAGCATACTTACGTGTATAACCAGTCAGTGAGGCTTGTCAGAGCCTGGGGGTCGGGCTGCAGGAAGCACAACTCTGGAAGACATGCTATTGGCAATCACTCGCGATGGAAAATACCGTCAGCTATTGGCTTTAGTTCTTGCAAGATCAAAGTGATAGGCTTGAAAAGCTTCTAAAAAGGAAAATACGGGAAATTTTGACAGCAGAGTGGGCTTGTCTTTTCTGTTTACTTCAGACATTGTTGGAAGTGTAAAATCATGCACTTTGCAGTCCCTGTAATGCAAAAGCAAATATGTCAAATTAAATTAATAAATACTTGGTAGAGTAATATTGCTTTAGGTAGTGTGAGATTAGAGTGGCCTGGAATTATCAGTAGCGAGAGATTCATAGGCAGAGTCAGCTCTGGGTTCAGACCATGTTCTTAGGGCTCTATCCAGTTGGGTTTTGAAAACTTGGAGACAGCAGAACACCTTTGGGGAACCTTTTAATTTTAAAATAACAAGCAAGTCAGGACCCAGCCCAGCATGTCCTGCACCATAATCCCTAACCTCTAGGAATTCCTTACTCTTTGAAGCACTGTTTCTCACATGCAGAATAATCGTAATACTGTGTAAGAATGCAATCACAAATTGTATAAAATGCTGGAAGAAGCAAATCCAAGATCTAGAATTTATAAGAGACCCGGTATATAATCTACTTTACAAGAGATCATCCTTTAAATAATGGCCCAGCAACTGACTTTTGTTAATCAAAAAGTAAAAAGTAGAAGTTTATGCCTTCCACAGCTTCCTGAGCATTTAACAGCTGTCTTGAAAATCTCTATGATGGGAATACTGGAAGTAAGTTGTGGTGTGAGTGTGTTCATTAGTAGATTTGGGCAGAATTCTGTCAAGGCACATATTTAGAACCAACATACATATACCTCTTTCAGTGCTGTCACACATTTGGATGTGATCATGAGCAGGTCATCTAACTGGCTCTCACCAGAGGAAAAAACCTTGTGTGAACTTTTCATGGTTCTTGGTAGTTTCTGTTGCTAATGTATTTTTGAGGTACGAGCTTTATAATTTAAACTTAGATTTGATAACAAATCTGTCTCCTGGCTTATTTATCAGTTAGGGTGTGGATGTACTTGATTTAAAAATCTGCTTTAATTGAAGTTTTCAGCAGCAGCATAGCAAGCTTGTTATCTTTGGCTGACACTGAAGTCTAAATAATTCTAAAGGAAGGAATCTGCGGTGGATTTGCAGCAAAGGAGAATAATGGCAGTATGACATCTAAGGCAGCAACACAAATAGTGCTTTTTTTAAAATGAGCCTTCTAAGTGTCCATCTCTTGTTCACTGTAATGGGTGCATTGCATTACCTGGGACCTTCAGTTCTTCCGTGTTTGCGCTCAGTTTTTTCTATGTCCGTGGTTGAAATGTAGCTTTATACACATGCTGAACATTTTTCATTACTATTATTTCTCCCTTTCTTTACTGTCTTCCCTGCCTCAGGGAAGCTACCTCTCTGGTTTGGTTTTTTTTTTTTGTACTTTCATTTACCAAAAATAAGTGTGTGTTAGTTTTTGGTTTTGTGGTTTTTTTCTTTTTGGTGGTGGTGTTTTTTATATACATAATGGATCTACTATAATGGGATACACTGCAGTAATTTCTTCTAGACATGTATGCACGTTTCAAGCTGAGGAAGACAGAACTTAGCTGACTCACTTTTGGTGAGGTTGAAAGCATTTGTTTGTTTTTGTTTTGTTTGTTTGGGTTTTTTTAAGCAGGATTGTACAGAATGTATGTTGTGCAGTTTGACTGTTTGGTGTCACTTGCCTAATAAGAAGTCCTGTCTGTGGAAGAAGCTGTTAAATGCTCAGGAGTAAAAATGGGTTCAAGTTAAGAGATTATTTTTATGTCAGTGTAGCAGTGGTGTTACTGTGAAACACAGTTGTGCAGTGATGGTAGCTTATGGTCTCGGTCAGTACTCAGCTACCTTGGCTTCCACAAACTAGAGGAAGGACATTTAAGACACAAACAAGAGTCTGAAGGTTAACTAAGAGCCTTTGAATATTAAACTGCTACTGCTCTTGCTAGCCATGCCAAGATTTTCTCTGTAGTTGTGAGGCGCTCAGATTGTTCAGCGACTGCTGTCAGCAGACCAAGCTCAGACATAAGACTCCAGTTTAAGTGTCTGCCCAGCTTTTCAGCTAAGATTGTCTGTGTCGGGAGGGCTGAGGGCTTAGTAGAAGGAATTGGTGTTTCAGAACCTCATCTCCACAGACCTAGTGCCATTAGAAAACATTTCTGCAATTGTTATGAGGAAGGCTAGGCTGAAATTAGTGAACAGTTCCACCTTTGCCTAAGTACAGTTGAAGCGTGGATGTACAAACATGCATGAAAAGCAAAATGTTAAATAATTGTTGAAATACTCTTAAGATAAATAAACCTACTACTGCTTAATTTCTTAGGGTTTTTAAGATCTGTTTCGGGGGCATTTGCCAGACTTCTGTGCTTGTAATTATGCACTGTGTTATAGCGTATTTGCTTTTCAGTGTCACTGAAAGCAGTGCTGTTCTGAGTGTTAGAATAACCAGAGTGCACTTCTGCAGTTGTGCATGCTTCATGTTAATTCATATATTCCCAGTCCCTTTCTCTGTTGTCTTTAAAAGAAAGCTACCCCTGCTAATTTTACTTAAATGCTACTGTGAATATCCTAAGCATGTACTGGGTGAAACCAAGATAGTCTTGTTCCAGTTAAAAGGTACTGGAGAATTAAAAGCTAACTAAAATGGGTTGAGGTTTCTGTTCTGCAGTAGAAGTGCTATGTGAGCAACTACAGTAATGTAATTTTAAAGATTTAGCACACGGTCCTTGAGTAGTGACTAAATTGATTATAGTTGAATCGTGTGATACTGCAGATTTTTTGGAAAATGGTCATTTGATCTTTGTGACTGACTTATTTTTGAAGGGTTAAAAAAAAAAATAAAAATGCAACACTACCTCTTTCTGTTTTTCCCCTCAGGTCTAGATCAAGGAGGAGCTCCCGTAGACACTATACAAGATCACGCTCTCGTTCCCGCTCTCACAGGAGATCCAGAAGTAGGTCTTACAGTCGGGATTATCGTCGACGACACAGTCACAGCCATTCACCCATGTCTACTCGCAGACGTCATATTGGAAACAGGGTATGTCCGCTGTAGAAATGTGCGACTCGTACACAGTCCTGGATATATCCTGAAATCACTTAATGGGGTTTTCTAGAAGAACATTCTGTTTCCTGTTTAGGTATAGTTAAGAGATTGCTGTGGTTAATTGTCATTTGGTTTTTGATAAGCCCTGCATCTCCATAAGCTTAGGATTGTGGGGCGGAAGTGTCTTGCTTGTTTGTCTGTTTTTTAACAGATGCCTTTAAAAGTGCCACCAGTGCAGGCTGTCGGCACTATACCTGCTGTAATAAATGAATGAATTAATGTATGCAGTGAAGGATGGGGGTAGAATTAGGAGGTAGAAACATTTGTGCTTTTCTTGATTAGAAAGCCTGGAAAATGAAGCATTTAATTAAAAGCTGGTTTACTGGTGTCTTTATTAAATGAGCATGCAAACCAGCTTGCATTTAGGTGCTTTACAGGCTCAGGTGTCTGAGTGCAGTGTGGTTTGTGCTGAAGTTGGGGGGGGAGTGAGAACTAACAGAAATGAAGGTGTGGTCCCAGCCTTTGAGCACATAGATATCTGTTTGGCAGTCATCAGGTAATTTTGTGAGGGAAAACTTTAAATATAGTGCCTGTTATGTCCTGTAACTGTAGCTTGTAGAGTACCACAAGAAATGGAAGTAATTTTGTGAAAGGAGGCTTGTGTATCTGTAGGTTTGATTGTAATAGTGTCTGTTAGGAAGGTAACCCAACTGGAATCTCAGCGGTATCATCTTGTTCATTTTGTCTTGAAGCTCATGACAGTCAAAACTTGTGAAATACCTTGTAGTGCAAATAGATACTAGACTAAAATTGCTTCTATCTGTCCCTTCCTTTAGGCAAATCCTGACCCAAATTGTTGTCTTGGTGTGTTTGGGTTGAGTCTGTACACCACAGAAAGAGATCTGAGAGAAGTTTTCTCCAAGTATGGTCCAATTGCTGATGTTTCCATTGTGTATGACCAGCAGTCACGGCGTTCAAGAGGATTTGCATTTGTGTACTTCGAAAATGTTGAGGATGCTAAGGAGGTAGGTTGGAGTACAGAATGTATAGCATCTATGCTGTGTTCTTACTTTGAGATGTGTATTCTCTAATGGAATAGGCTAGAATAACTTGGGGCCTAAAAAATACGTGGCACCTCATAATAAACATCAGTCTTAAAAGATACCCTACTATGTAACAGAGAGGCATGAATGCTGAGTCCTGTGTAGCCTGAGCTGTTGCGTAATTCACAGAAGCAAACTTCAGGCTAACCATAGAGCAAACTATGCCAATAATATAAAGAAGCAGAAACAGTCTCTGTTGTAATGATGATATGAGACTTAACTCCACGTGTTAGCTTAGATTTAATAAGAGGCATGTTTGGAGTGGAGCAGACAGCCCTTTCAGAGCTCTCTGTAGGAGCACTAACATACATTCTGCTGACCTACAGTGCTTCAGTCTGAAAAGGGTGGAGAGGAATCTGTCTTTAAAATAAAAAGGCCAGGCTGTACATGACTTCCTGGTGCCTGCAGCTGTCCATGGTAAACCCTAAGGGATTCAGTAAATTGAAGCAGTGTCAATACCATATAACAAACTATGGGATTTGTGCTTAGAAGTGCTGCAGAATGAACAGAGAATTCTGTACTTGATGGATATAGAATTCTGCACTTGGGCCAGCCCTTGGAGAGTAGTTTGCTTACGGGCTGTAACTAGGCTTATATTCTGCATAAATCCCCTACTTAAAGTCTCTAGTCTCATCTTTTACAAATTTGGTGTGAAAGCTTCCATGTTAAATTGGAGCTTTGGATGTAGTTTGGTTTAGTTAAGATTTATGACTCCTATTACTATATTCAAGGTTATGGAGAATGTATTTGGAAGAAAAAAATCAGCATAAGTTTTCTTTAACTACTAATTGCTTTGCTTCGTGCCACATATTGGAGTAGCTGCATCTTCCTATGTAAGCTTGTTGAAAAGGTCCTCTTAATCATGTTAGAAATAGAGGTACTGAAAGAGTTGTTAAATTATGTTCCTTTCAGGCTTTTTATGCAGAATAAATCATATCTTAAGTGGTTACTGAAGCTTCTATCCAGCTGACCTAGAATGTTTTAAGAGTTTGTTTGTTGTTACATATTAGCCATAAGTGATACTTAGACATGCATCCTAACAGAGTTCTCAATACTTAAAGGAGTGGTTAGAACCTTCTGTTGGTAATTCTGTTGGTGACATTAATACCTGTAGCTGATTGTATTTTATCACCCTTTAGGCAAAGGAACGTGCCAATGGAATGGAGCTGGATGGAAGAAGAATCCGAGTAGACTTCTCCATAACAAAAAGACCTCACACACCTACCCCTGGAATCTATATGGGAAGACCCACGTAGTAAGTTAATATGTGCGGATTATTTCCAGACTGATACAGGACAGGATTAATTACTTTTTGTTAAAAACTGTTTTGTATCCTCTCTGAGACCTGATGCTGGGTGGTTTTCATAGTTTATCAGGCTATTGTATTAATGCACGGTTCTGAAAGCTGTTTTGTTCATTATGACTTAAATACTGAAACACCCACATAATGTACAGTATTAGAAACTAAGGTAGAAAAATAATGCTTAATGAAGATTTGCTGGGTTGTTTTTTTTAAGTCTCAACAAGAGGTGTGCTAAAACTGATGTGATTAGCTGGCAAAGCGTCTGAAAATGAAAACTCAGTTGATAAAGGAGGCTCTTCAGAACTGGAAAAAAAAGAGAAGCTACAAAGCTACTTGTGGACAGCCATCAGTAGTAATGGGTATCCTTCCAGCTCTTCAGATAGGAGGGTTAATTTATATAGCACTTGTCAGTGACTGATTTGGGGTCAGCCCTGGATTACAGTGGGCAGAAAGTTGTGTTCCTTATTTATGCGGACCAGACACCAGCTATCTAAATGTCTACAGTAAAGTATATTTTTTACTATTTCTAAATTCTAAATTTTTGTCCTATTTAAATTGTCCTATGTACCTTCAATAAATATTCACACAAATACTAATTGAGCAGATGAATGTCACAGTTTACCTATGCACAGAATACATTTTTACATTCTTGGCAACTTCAAATTAAATGTTTTAACAAGTTATTTATTCCCCTCCCCTCCAAGACTTTCAGTTTATAGTGCTGGTGGCTATGTAGTTGATGCTGTGTTGACACAGCAGGTGTTGTTTTTTTTAATTGGAAAGTTTTTTCCAAAAGAAGCTTTCTGAGAGTTAAAAAGTAAATGAACAGTTGTCACAGAATGGAGTTCCTCGTGTGCCTGTGACAACAAAAGTTTAAGCAGTTTCAGATCAAGGAGGAAAGTACCTGTCTTGAAGTTCAAGCATTTCAGAAAGCAATTACTAAAGCTGTTCTGTTTCCATCTCCATGGAAGGGAAAGTAGGAGTGCTCACAATCATTTAAACTGTGAGCATGCAGGGTAATTCTATAACCCTATTAATGCCCTGGGTTGGAAGGGACCTCCAGAGGTCATCTAGTGCAACACCCTTGCAGTAAGCAGTGACATCCTCAACTAGATCAGGTTGCTGAGAGCCTCATGAAGCCTGACCTTGAATGTCTCCAGGGATGGGGACTCCACCTCCATGGGCAACCAGTTCCAGTGTTCACCACCCTCACATTAAAGAACTTCTTCCTAATGTTCAATCTAAACCTACCCTTCTTTACTTTTTAAAACCATTGCCCCTTCTATTGCTGCACACCATTGTAAACAGTCCCTCTCCAGCTTTCCTGTGGGCCCCCTTCGTATTGGAAGGCCACTATAAGGTCTCCCCAGAGACTTCTCCAGGCTGAACAGCCCCACCTCTCTCAGCCTGTCCTCGTAGGAGAGGTGTTCCAGCCCTTTGGTAGTTTTCATGGCCAACCTCTGGACCTGCTCAATCAGGCCCATGTCCTTGTGTTGAGGGCTTCAGACCTGGACACAGTACTCCAGGTGAGGCCTTGCCAAAGCAGAGTGGCGGGATTCATCTCTCTGAATCTGTTGGCCACAGTTCTGTTGATGCAGCCCAGCATGTGTTTGGCCTTCTGGGCTGCGATTGCACATTGTTGGCTCATGTCCAGCTTCTTACCCACCAGAACCCCCAAGTCCTTTTCCATGTGGCTGCTCTCAGGTGGCCAAGAAGGCCAACAGCATCCTAGCCTGTATCAGGAATAGTGTGGTCAGCAGGAGCAGAGAGGTGATCATTCCTCTGTACTCAGCTTTGGTGAGACTCTGTGCAAGGTAGCCTTCCTATACATGAAGGACATTGAGGTGCTGGAGAGGGTATAGAGGTGGGCTACTAAGCTAGTAAAGGGTTTAGAGCATGTCTTATGAGGAAAGGCTGAAGGATCTGGGTTTGTTTAGCCTTGAGAAAAGAAAGCTGAGGGGAGACCTTATTGCTCTGTACAACTTCCTGAAGGGTAGTTGTAGTGATGTGGGAGTTTGGTCTGTTCTCATTGGTGACAGTAATAGAACAAGAAGAAGTGGCCTGAAGTTGAATCAGGGGAGGCTCAAGGTAAATATTAGGAAGAATTTCTTTACTGAAAGTGTTGTCAGACATTGGAATAGCCTGCCCAAGGAGGTGGTGAAGTCACCATCTTTGGAGGTGTTTAAGAGCTGGGTAGACGTTGTACTTAAGGATGTAGTTTAGTGGGTTTGATAGAGCTAGGAATAAGGTTGGATTTGTTGATCTCAAAGGTCTCTTCCAGATGAAACAATTCTATGATTGTCAGCTTGTTTCCCAGGCTATATTTGTCATGAGGATTGTTCTGACCCAGAGACAGGACCTTGAGTCTTGTTGAACCTCACGAGGTTCACCTGGGCGCACCTCTCCAGCCTGCCCAGGTCCCTCTGGATGTCATCCTGTCCCTCTAGTATATCAACCACATCACTTAACTTCATCAATGATGACAAGCTATTAAACAGCACTGGTCCCTGTACAGACCCCTGAGGGATACCACTTGTCACCCATCTCCATCTGGACATCCAACCATCCAGCCAGTTCCTTATCCACTGAACAATCCATCAAATCCATACCTCTCCAACTTGTGAGAGAAGAGTATTGTGGGGAACTTTGTCAAAGGCCTTGCAGAAGTCCAGATAAATGACTTCTATTGCTCTTCCCTTGTCCACTGATGTCGTCACTTGATGATGTATACTTAAATGACTGTATGCATACTAAAAATCGCTGCAAACAATATTTTATATCTTACTAAATGTAATCCTTTCACTATTTGCAGTGGCAGCTCACGACGACGAGACTACTATGACAGAGGATATGACAGAGGGTATGATGATCGTGACTATTACAGCAGATCGTACAGGTGAGTTAGTATTTGTAATATTCAGCTGCTTTTTAAACTGTTCTCTCATCTACATTTCTACCTATTTAAGTGTCATCCTACATAAGTGTGCCAGAACATTTTTTGCCCTCGCTGTCATCTTACTGTGAAATATTTACCAAAATGACTGCTCGGTACAAATCAGGTCATGTTGAAAAATACTACCTGTGGCATGAGTTCATTCATAATGTTTCTTTAATCTGCATTAAATTTTTAAAAACTGTGTTTTCTGTACTCTCCTTTTGAAATAATCTTTTGTTGGTTCATCTGTTAGCATAGAAATGGTGGTAAGAACAGGTGCAGATCTAGTATTTTGAATTGGTACTGTAGTGGAAACGTAGATTTTGAGCATAGTGTAGTAGACAAAGTGGGAAATTTTCAGTTGTTACCAGTATTCCCTCATTAATAATAAGGGCACCTTGGGTATTGCCAAAAATAAGGAAACAGGGACTTGAACATTACCTGTTTTGTATTGGACACTTGCATTAAAAAGTAGGTTACTCTTTCCAGTTGGATGTATGTGTTTTACTTGGAACAACTCGCATTTCCTATTTCCTTTTTGTCTTCAGTCTAAACTTGACAGCATAGTAGTTGGCTGAAAAGTAAATGTTCAGCTTGCAATATGTCAGAGGGATGGCAAAGTTGATAAATCTGTTGAAAATATACTTGTGTGTAATTGTTTTTGATGATAGAACAAGTTTGCCTCTGCATTTTCCATTAAGACCACTGCCAACACTTATGTGAAAATCTCACACTTTCTGAGACACTTAAGTTGAACACAGATAAAAGGTTTTTTTCTGTTTGCAATTAGCAAATGTTCCTGTAGCTGCAGAATTCTATAGTAGCACTTCCTAAGTGGTTTTCAAAGCTTTAATGCATCAGCAGTGGGTGGATTTATGATTGTTCCCTGGTGGCAACCAGGTATTCATGGAAATACATGAATTCAAGTTGAATTACCAGATTATAGCTCAAAGGAAATAATGAATTCTGCGATCTTAGCTTTCAGCAAACTCTTCTGTTTCTTTCTCGGTGTACAGGAAAGTACAATAGCTCTATGGTCAGTGTTGGTGACTGAGCATGGTTATCTCCTCCTTGCCTCCTATTACAGTGTTTTAAAGCTCACTGCAAAACCTTTTTCATGTCATTTCATAGCAGATATTCAAAGAGAGAAAGTAAACCACAGATCATTTGTGTGTGTCTACTTTAAAAACATGGTCTGCCTCCTTTCTCATCCTGCAGATCTTGGTTGGTTGGGGGAGAGAATAGTGTTGGGGAGAGAATAGTGTTGTGTAGTGACTGCTTTCTTGAGGAGGGGAAAGTTAGAATTGTTAAAGATGCAGTGAGAAACGCATACTAGTACTCCACCCTAGAAAGTCAATTGGTAACAATTACTTTGCCTCTCTTGCCCTCTGTGCAGTGAAGCCTTAAGGGAAATAGGATTTCAAATAGAAACTGTCATGATAGAACTTTATAATTTCTGCTCGTTGCCATGGGATGCTTAATCTTCTCTGGAAAAGTATCTGTAAACTGAAAAGTAACCCAAATAAACCCCACAGTTTGCACACTGGCTGTCTACCAAATGGAGAAGACCTTTTTAATTTAAAAGTAAAAAAAGGAGACCTGATTGAAAGCATAGTGTTTGGAGGATTCTTTGTCCTTTATATGATACATGGTGGGTTTGAACTGCTGCGAGGCATCTGTGGCAGTGACTGTTCAATAATCCACTTGATTTATTCTCCTCCTGGTAATGCTTCACTGTATCTGTATGTGTGGAGGTACTAGCCCAAACACTTAATGCATTACACAATATTGTTTCAGTTCTAGGCAGCTTCTGTGTAAGAAGTTGTATCTCACTTCTTAAATGCCCTTGTTTAAACATGATTGTCAAGTGTTAAAATGTAAGGCTGTGGGTTTTTCTCTGCCTCCCCCTTGGAATCTACTTTTCCCTCATGACAGTGAATTGATCTTTCTACTTAAAAAAAAAATAAATAAAAATTAATTCTTGCCTTGAGTGGGTAAGCATCTGGGAATAGAAGTGGTCTTAGAAACGAAGGCTATGTACTGATCTTAAATTGCTGCTAGTTGTAGAGTATGAAATGGTAAAATACATTATTGGTCAGCTGGAACATGAGTCCTCTATAACTGCTGCTTGACATTGAGTTTAGCCAGCTCATTCCAGGAATACATAAAAATAAAGATAATGAAGTAATTCGGCATTATCCAGTGTAGGAAACAATGTTTTCTTGTCTTTTTATCATTTTCTTAAGCTTGAAGATGCTTTTTGCTTCTACCATGACTTTTCTGTTTATTTTTAAAATTTTCAAAAGCCATTCTGCTTTTGTATTTACAGAGGAGGTGGTGGCGGTGGTGGAGGAGGATGGAGAGCTGTACAAGACAGGGATCAGTTTTACAGGTATGACAGGAAACCTTTCAGTATCTGGTTATTAGTGGAAATACTCTTATACGTGGTAATTTTTGAGTCTGCTGTGACTCAAGTCTAGGATATCTTTAAACACATTAACTGAAACAGGGTGAATGTGGAGTACTTGCCGCTCTTCAGTTAGCGGTGCAGTTAATATCAGAGGTTCCCTCAGTATAGGGACCAGTTAGTGCAGGAAAAACTTGTGACTTATGCCAAAAAGTTAATGTTGTGAATGTTTGTTGTGTGGTTTGGTTTTTGTTTTGCTGGTGGTTGTTTGCTTTTGGTTTGTTGGGTTGTTTTTTTTTTCTTTTGTTACCATTGGAAGATTAGTGGAACTGTCAAGGAAATGCAAAACTTGAAAATGCCTGGATTGGAGGGGTTCAGGGGTGGGATTGGCTGTAGCAGTGACCACTAGTTAAATAAACTTTTGATCTCAGGAAAAAGTAATTTAGATAAGCTAGTGTGATTTGGCTTACACTGCTTATTTAGGATGCTCCTGGCTTGAAACAATGAAATGGCATGTAGTCAGACTGTGAATGCAAGAGAGCTTGTATTTCTTCATCCAGAGTAGTATTACTCTGACCCGTTAATAAAAAGAGTATTAAGAAAATGTAAGTCTTTAGTAGAAATGTTGGTCAGCTATTTATGTGCTTGTTAGCTTTCCTGAGTACACTCTTGATGGCAGCATTGGGTTAGAGGTATCTACAGAAAGCTGCTGCCACCCATCTGCCACAGGCTCTAACGAAGGGGTTTTCTGTTACCCTCTTTCACAGGAGGAGATCTCCATCCCCATATTACAGCCGAGGGGGCTACAGATCTCGATCCAGATCTCGGTCCTATTCACCTCGTAAGTAGTCTCAGAGCTTGTATGTCAAAAGCAAATTTCCACTTCTGAACCTTTCTCCTGAACTTCTTTTGAGCTTTTATGTCTGTAAAGACTACTTGACTTCAGTGGGGTTATTTAGCAACAGATCCCTTGAATGTTTCATTGGGTACTGGCAACCTTGAGGACAGAATAAATATTGAGCTTGCAAAACAATAAACTAGATAATGATGCCTGCTAAAGTCTGAGGTACCATTTCTTCTGAAACTGTTCAAATGGTGAGGAACTGTTAGGAGTTTGTAGTACGTTGACAGTTTGGTTACCACTCAGGATAGCAAGGCTGAATTCCCAAATGTCAATCATTCTGCTACCGAAATTAAATTTCCCAATATAAGTTGTTAAAGAGGAGGTGAACCTCATCTGAGGTCCAAATGCTTTTTTGGGTTTTTTGGTTTTTTTTCTTCCATGCTTATGTGCATGGAAAATAATTCTGCATTTCAACAGCAGAAAGTTAATAAAATACAATCACATTCCTGGGATGCTCCCTTTGTAATGGATACAGAGAGAAAGAATAGGTTGTGTTCTCGTGTTTACTATTTGTGTCTGCATGAAAATGTGTAACTGCTTTTACTGATAAGGAAGGGAAGATGGGCACTGGGGCAACAGTTACAAAGTGAACTCTCATTCTCTGATGAGAACTGGAGTTTTTCTACACGAAGGAACTCCCTGTACTTACTGCTGAACTTTCTCATAGACACATCATAAGGCTCTTGAATTTGATGCAGGTTTGAGGGATGCAGTGAATTTAGAAAGCACTCTAGCAGCTGTCAGTCTTGAAGTCTAATAGCATGTATGTTGTGTGTTTTCTTTCAGGTCGCTATTAAAGCATGACACGTAGAGGAATTTCTAGCTACAGCCTTTGAGTTGAAACTGCAAGTTTGTGGACAATATTTTTATTGTCTCTTCTGTTTAAAAAGTGAACAGTGCCTAGTGAATAGGTGACTTTTACACCTTTTATGAAGACTACTTCTGTGATGTTAAATGCTGTTTCATTCTGCATATTTGTGTAGTTTGGTGCTTTGTTTCAAGTTGTGTTTTGAAAGGAGTATGTTTTGCATGTATTTTTTTAGTCTCAATTTTGACTCCTGAAAGGTTTCTATTGTAAAGACAAACTGTTCAGTTAGGTTTTTTTCTACTGATTCTGAGGTATTCTGAAGATCAAAACCTGTGTAAAATGCTTTCAAAAAGTGGAAAAAAAAAATAAAACACTTGTTTTTTCCTTTTCCTACTTACTTTTGCAAAGTGTAAGTTGTGGGTTGAAAAGAGACTACAACACTTGTGCTATGTATTCTGCACTATTTAAAGCCCAGAAGTAAAAATCACCCTCGTTCTGTGTTGCTCAGTGGTTGTTCTCTAAATGTAATGCCTCAGGTGTGTAAACCCAGTGCGTAGAGAAGTCCATGTGCAAGTTATACAGCAACAGGAGCAAGAACCTTCATTCATCAGCATTGTACAAGTGAGACAAGATGTGCAATAAAACTCTTGGTAATGCCGTTGAGCTTTGAGGGGGGTGAGCTGTTAGGAGATTATCATCTCTAACATGGAGATCTTTAAATGAGTGACTGTAGGAAACCATACACTTAGAGAAGGCAATGAAATCCTATTTAGTCTACTTGGTTTTTCTTATTTTTGTCCTTTTTAAAAAAGACTACATCCTTATCTGCATATGTCACTAGTGTAACTCTCCAGTGATGCTTTCCTACTACTGTAGTATTTTGTGTACTCAAATTCATGAACTCCCATCTACTTCCAGGAAAAGTCTGTGCAAGATTTGAAAATACTCAGGTCTGACTAGAACTTCCCTTATCCTGGTATCATAGCTCCAATGGTGACCAAGCATGGGAGACCTAGAAACCAAGAGCAGTGAGACAGTAAGCTACATCTGTCACTGTGCTCTCAGCTTTTGGAATTCCTTGACTTTTTTTTTTCTTCTGTCTTGCAATTTCTACACTTTTCTAATGGACTAAGAGTAGTTACAGGACCCCATGGATCTGCAGCCTCTTGGCCTTTACTTTGATTGCCCTGATCCCGTATGACGATGAACAGACAGCTGCTCTCCATGCATTACTGTCCTATTTCTAATTGGCAGCCTCCATCTCTTGCCTTACTGTGGTTTTCAGACCTAGTTACATCTTTTTTTTTGTATGGGAGTTGCCAGTAACTTTTGGAGGGGAGTAGAAAGTAGGAGCAGGATGGCACATGGTGTTCCACAGGTTAAGGAGCTCTGGGTTTATATAGTAACAAAACTGATTTCTTTCTGAGCACCATGTCACATTTGTCCTAGTTTAAGTACTGCTAAGCTGCAGGTTTTCATATAATGACTTCCCCAAGAAAGGATGAACAATCAGGAGCAGCCCTGCAGCCTTTTATTTAATGAGAAAATGTAGAACAGCTGTCTGAGCTGCTGTGCTGGCACTTGGCTATAAAGAGAAGTGCCACCAAAACCAACACAGGTTGGGATTTAAAGGGCAAGACCTACTACTGTGAGTCTGCTTTACTTTTTTATAGTGCACTTTGGGTTTCAGGTATGAAGTTATCTATTGGATTTAAAGACCTGGTGCAAACACTACACAGGGCATCTGCCCTACCACAGTAAATGAAAGTAGTTAGATCTGTGATCTCATTGTGTTTTTAATCTTGCGTCAGATGAGATGCACTGAGCTCTCCACATTGGTTTACAGGGGGGAATATTTTTGTGTAGAAATAGTGTATATTCATTTCTGGACTCAAAATCTATGTTCTCTACTCGGGCAGGGAAGAAAATGCTTCTCCCTTTTGCTCTTGAAAGTGATGATGTGCAGACACAGGAAGCAAGAGACTGAAGAAGAAGGCCCTGCCTGTTGCAGCTGCCTGGAGAGGAAGGCAGTTAACTGTGGTACCCCAGGCATCTTAAGAGGGTTTTTGCAAAGAACCCGGATATTTTTTATAAATTTGTATCACTTTTTACTATCTGGATGTAAGACTGGGCAACAGAATTTCAGCAGTAATTATTTTTAGCTCTTTCAGCAGTAAAATCCCCTCCCTAATCAAGTTGGTTAAACATGCTGTGGGATGTGTAATACCAGTGCTGAGAGCATCCCCAATCCCTGCTCCACGTCCAGGGCCAGCATGAGCATTTTGGGGCCATGGCACCAGAGTTTGCATTGTGGATGTGTACAGGATTGTTCCTGGGAAGGTGGAGTCCCTCTTGGCTGGAGCTGGCCTTTCTCCTTTGCAGAGCAGGCAGTCTCTTCATTCTTTGAATCGCATTTTCTTAGTCATAGTCTTTGGCTTTCTTTGAATTGCTCAGCAGGGGTTGACAGTCAAGAACATTTGTCCTTGGGTAAGCTTCATGTTTTAGTAAAACAAGGATTTCACAAGTTGTAGTGCAGTTCCTGGCACCTGAGTTCATCTGAGGGCTTTGTTGCTGACAGAAGAGCATCCTCCCACACAGTGATACCTGGTACTTCTGGGAAGCCTCAGTCCCCAGCGAAGCAGTGCCCTGCTCTCTATGAAAGCTTTTCCTCCACCAAGGGTACAAAAGGAAATGGGAGTTGTTGGTGTTAAGTTCCTTCTTAAAGCTGTTTCTAGGGTTTGGGAAAGCGTTGGCTCCAGCCCTGCCCTTGCCTTGCAGGGGGACAGCCTTTAGTCTGGGTGTTTCCTGCCCCGGAATCACTCCAACTGCTGCTCAGTTCAGAAAGAGCCCCGGGTCAGGTACTCCCCATCATGCTCACTGTTGCCCTGTTAGGCGGCAATGACAGATTGCTGTGGTATGCGATGTGCTTCAGAACTGCATCTGAATCACTGCTGGATGTCCTCATCCTCTGCCAGTGTGTAACACAAAGTCATTGCAGGGGAGGGAGGATAAATGTACCCTGACCTTGGGCAGAAATCCCACTAGGAGGAGGGGAGCGTCCTCAGCCACCGTGGCTGCAAAAGTAACATCTGCTGGGGTGGATGTGAAATGCTGTGCCCTTTGCTAACCCACTTTCCTGTCAAGAGAAGGACAAATAATTAAAAAAAAAAAAAACAAAACAAAAAAACACCACAGACCAAACTTTAAAAGCATGTGGGGGAAAAAGGAAACTGGGCAATGTTTGTGCTGTTATGCCATCGGTTATCTCCCCAGTACGTGCGGGTGAAGGTTCCTCCGGGTCAGTTTGTGCCGCTCCTGGCATGAGAGATGCTACAGTCCCTGTACAACCTTCCAGCATCTCCCTGAGCATGAGGAGGGTTCCTGCGGGCAATGGCATAGCTCAAGGTTGCTGCTGAGCATCTGCATGCAATGGTTGATATTGTCAAGGGTAGTCATGGTTTTACTATATTCAGAAATGCAGAAAAATAAATTTGTAAGGTAGCTTACAAATAACAAATTAACTTGAAACAGGGTCTTAAGAACATCTGGGTCCAGTGTCCCTGAACATGGTGGAATGGAGAGCAGGGGGTGGTGACTCTCCTGGCACCCTTTGCACAAGCAGTGCAGCAGTTTTCATCTCTCCACTGAACTTCCATGAGTTTCTGAAAATCTTACTTTTCCTAGCAGCTCCTTAAGTAGTTTATTTTGTAGTTCACGTTTCAACACCAGCAAATCAATTGTACAGAAAGGTACAATCCTGACCCAATAGAGCTGCTTTCAGAGAGAGAGACAAGAGAAGCTGACCGTTTCTTTTTGCTGCTTCATTATGAGGGGTATGGTTCCATAGGACTCCCTGGGGTGTCCCATCTCTGGCACCTGGCCTTTACTTGATGACCTAGGTCCTAGACATCCATGCCTTCCACATCACTTTAGATGAGCCAGCAGAACTTCTAGGCTTCTGGGAAGGATCTATTGGCACATCACTACTGCCAGTCTCTGTCCACCATTCCCACTGTTAAAAATGTCTCAGTCATGCTCAGCCCTGTACAGGTGTAATTAACAGAGATCCTGTTATTAATGGAATTACCCAGCCAAGATAGTTGCCTTGCACCACCCAGGATGATGACCTGACCTGAAAGCTGATGAAGTGCTATTAGTAGATTTTCAATCACATCATAGCAAAAGGCGAGTAAAATGATTCCCCAGGGGTTGAGATGTACAGAAGCATTTTTCAACCAAATTCAGAGTTACATTCTCAGTTATGCTGTTTGTGATGGATAATCTCACCCTGCCCAGGTGGGCTGCTTTACCGCTCAGCACTGCTGACTGCAGACAGGTCTGTGATGCTCCTTCCTCATCTCCATAGCAGCTGTTTGGTTTTATTGCTAGGAGGCTTCTGAAAGCCAAAGGACAAGTCTGTGAATGCTCTATTAGAGTTACATTTCAGGGCTGGTACAGCTTCATGGTGTCTTGTCCCTGGCGCACAGTGGTGGACATGTGAGAGCCACTCCACCAGTGCACACCACTCCCTCTCCAGCGCACACCATCCCCTCAATCAATGGGTCAGGGGTGGGATAAAGCTCTGCTTTCTCTTGCATGGCGAATGAGTGAAAAACATCCTTAACGATTTGGAGAAAATGGGCAGGTCAGAGAGATGTGTCAAGTTCCTCCTGAGCCAGGTGGCTGGGCTTCTGCTGGATCAGTGCAGCTCCTGGAGAGCATTGCATGCAAGTGGTCCAGCCAATTTTCCTCCTGCCATGTAGCCTGTTTATCCAGCTCCTGGGACACACATCCACAGCTATAACCCTGCTGTATTCAGCTGCAAAGAGCAGCTGTGTGATGTTCTTGTCTGCTGGCAGAAAAGCCACACTCTTCACCTGCCTGGGTTTGACTGAGAGATCGGGCCAGACCCCAGTCAGATGTTATATTTGTCTTCCAATGCTTTTTCATCCCTTCCCGTCACAAAGGATGCCTGCAATTCTCTGATTGCTGATGACTGGCAGATGGCTCATGGAGGACATCACCCTTGGGATTATCCTAAATCCACCTTTCTGCCAGCCCTGCCAAGCACACCACAACTTTTGGAGCCCCTCTATTAGTGGAAATGTGATGGCTTCACCATACCCTTCCTGTTGGCTCAAGGCAGGATCCTCCCTCCCTCCTCCTTTATCTGTCCTGTTCCCAACATAGATGTCCCAACACAGCCCCAGCCAGCCCCCCTCCCTCCCAAAGCATCTGTTAACAGGAGCCCAAACTGCCCTGACTGCTGACCCCAATAAAACCAGTCCACCAGAAAAGGGTGATGAAACCTGCCTGCTCCAAGACAGGCTTCCTAAAGTGTCTGGATAAAACAGAGTTGTGGAGCAATCTTTTTATCCTGGGCTTGGAGAGTACTTGGCAAGCCCTTGGGCCAGCCCCAGCACCAGGGTGGATGTGGTAGTCCCAGATGTTTGTCTTACCTCCTCCCAAAACCTCCAGCTGAGGAATGGTACCACCTCCTTGTCTTTCTGTGTCTGATCAACCAAATTGGGTTTTTTCCCCAATTTCTCCTATCTTTTCAAGGCAGCTGTTCACACACACAAACCCATTATCTTGTCCTTCTCCAGACTAAACAAACCCTCCTTCAACCTTTCCTCACGCTTTTTTGTTCTTTTTTATCAGTCTCACCACCACTTCTAGGACTCATTCCATATCACCATCTCTCTTCAAAGAGGAATGATCTCACTTCACATCCCACCTGCAGGGCTGCCATTAGAAGACTTCCCCTTCCTGCTGGGTCCTGTGACAGCTTTAGGACCATTTGCCCTGAGCTTTGCCTGTGTGGTGCTACCTCACCAGCTATTTTGTATCAGTGCTCTTAAATCTTCCTTCCCAAAGCAAATGCTTCCCTTGACCACCTAATCTGGACGAAGACTGGTCCACCAAAACTCTGTGAAAGAGCATACCAGCTCCATAGGGCTGGGAAGAAGGTTGTTGATCACCTTTTGCAAACTGAAAAATCAGGGACAGGAGGGATGATGTCATGCTGATAATTGCTGGAGACTTGCTACATTACACCCAGCTTCTGTGGAAGACATAAGCAACGAATCATAAATGAGCATTGCAACCTATGGGCACTAATTACTCCAGAAACCTTGGGCTTGTCCTGTTGCTTCCCAGCTGTTTTATCCTCACGTGATAAAACAGCATCTCCCTGCCCCGTTACTGTTGCTAGCTTATCACTGGAGATGAATTAATGAATGAGGGTAAGCCTTTTTGTAAAAGGCCATTACCAAGACATTTCAGCCTAAAAGCACCACAAAAATGTTCTGTGGATGGAAAAGCCCCTAGCCCTGCTGCTAAACAGTGGCCCAGCAGGAGCTGCACTGAAAGCAAAGATCAAGAAATTAGAGGAGAAGGGATTCTTCTTGCTTTGCATCATCACAGTCCAACCACATCTATTTTTGCTATATGCATGGCATCAAGCACCCGTCACTGCTATTCCTACTCCAACCAGTACCTCTGCACAACAGGAGAAGAGGGGCAGCGGCATGGAGTGTGGCACAAGGAAGTGTCACTTGTAGTTGCCCCTCTATGCAGCTTAAAATCTGGGGAATTTGACTGCCACCCTCCATTCCCCACCCCCAGTAAAGGACAACAGGCCCTAGGGCACAACACTCCACTCCAGAGACACTTGGGTCACCCCCCACCGTCATCCAGTCTTAATTCTGCACCTTATTTTATTCTCTGGTCAAAGCCCAGAGGCACTTCCATAAAGGTTTGGCTTTGTATCTCAAGAAAAAAAAGAAAAGAAAGTCATTTAACCTGCAGCTTCCAGCTGTCAGCAAACAAGCCAGGCTGTGACACTAACTCTTGGTCACTTGAGGACATCCTTCAGTGGAGCCCCCAAGAGCCACATGCCCCAGAAGCTACAGCAGCCATCTGCCACTGGGCTGAGAACACACAAAACTCGGTGCTGGGCCATCAGAGTGACAGATCTCCATTTCTCGAAGTCTTTTGGATGACAGGCTTGCACATAGCGATGGCTGGTTGGACCTCAGTTGGGGCAGGCATCCACTCGTGCTTTCCAAATAAAGCACATTTAATACAGGCTTTTATTTATTTACTGATTTTTTTTTTACCTCAGTTCCCAGGTGAAGATGGTTTCCCTCTCCCCGCAGGACCGGGCCGCCCGACCCACCACCACTAAGTGGCCCGAAATGGCTGGGACCCCGCTCCAGGGGTCTGCGGGCCGCCGCTGAAAGCCGCTTCTGCTCGGGCCAGGCACGGCACCACCACCCCCGCTCCGGGAAGGGAAACTGGCTCCGGCCGCCTGTCCCCCAACCCCCGAGGTGGGGACATCCCGGCCCGGCTCCACGCGGGGGTCTTCCCTTGCTCCCGAGCCCCGCGACCCGACGGGGCGGCCCCGGGGCGCGCGCCCCGTCCCGGCGGCGGGCGGGGGCGGCGGGCTGGGCTCGGCTCGGCGCGGCTCCGCCCGCTGCCCGCCGCTCTTACAGGCTCCTGCGGGGCTGGGGCAGGGCGGGTGGCGCAGAGCTGTACTCTCCTGTCCCCGCGTCTCTACCGGCCGCCGAGGGAGAGGAGGAGCCGGGGGGGGGGAGGACGACTCCCCATGAAGCGACGGAGGATGAACAAGCTGTACATAGGGAACCTCAGTCCTGCTGCCACCGCCGACGACCTCAAGCAGCTTTTCGGGGAGAGGAAGCTGCCTCTGGCCGGCCAGGTCCTGCTCAAGTCGGGCTACGCCTTCGTGGATTACCCGGACCAAAACTGGGCCATCCGGGCTATCGAGACCCTCTCGGGTAAGCCAGGCGCCGCAGCCCGGCCCCCCCCCCCCCGGGCATCCCCCCGGCTACACTCCCGCTGCACC
>JANIJG010005933.1:0-14327 GCA_024611175.1 Megaceryle torquata
GGTTTCCAAGCCCCCCGTGGAGCTGTGGTGCTGAGGGCCAGGGGTCAGTGGTGCCCTGGCAGTGCTGGGGGAAGGGTCGGACTTTGGTAACAATTTGATGATTTTAATGACCTCTTCCAACCAATTCTATGATTCCCACCCTACTTGCAGGTCCCATCACCTTCCTAAACCAGTCGGGATTAGTAACCAAAGGTCCAGGACCGGGTGCTGGCTTAGAGGGGGTTTGGGGTGCTCCAGTAAACCAGAGAGGACATTTCTCCTCCCTGTCCTCGTGTGACTCCAGCCCCAGGATGGGATGTGTAGATCCCCCACCATGTTGGGGTCTCGTCTGGGTCTGGGGGGACTCCTGGAACCCAGGAGACGGGGAGAGGAGGGGAAGCAGCACCCAGCTAAGCACCCTGTGGCTGTGCTGGCTCCCAGCATCCATGATCCAAACCCACAGCAGCCCAGCACCTCTGCAGCCCCCCCGGAGCCTCCGTGCACCCCGGGATGGGCTGCATCCTGCACGGCGATGCCCATCACCCGCACCGGGCGATGCAGGGAATGCACACACATTTTATTGCCGTTCCAAAGTCACCTGCGAGACACCGGGATACCCTTTCGCTGCCGTAGAGCTGACCAAGTGGGTGACATGACATTGGGGGGTCCCAACCGCGGCACCCACTGCCCGGCCGAGGGCAGCACCCACTCGGCACAGCGAGGAAGGTGGGAGCATCTTTGCCGGCCCGGCAGAGGAAGGTTTCATGCTTTCCCTGAGGACCAGCAGGTCCGTGCCACCGCTTCGCCCCCACGCCCTGGGCCAGCCGGTTCTGCGGGCAATCGAGCCCGAGCGGAGCGAGCCACGGGCAGACGCGGCCAAGGTCACGCAATGACTCAAGGCTCATGGTAGGAAAACCACAACCTTTCTGTGTCACGGCTTTAATGGCCCCGCAAATCCTGCCCTCCCCGCTCCAGGGCTGTTGTCCCCTGCGGAAGGGGATGCTCCTGGGGCTGATATGGGGTTGTGTTCCTGGCTTGGCATTGACCTTGCTCTTTTATCTGCAGGACACCGATGGAAACCTCAATTTTAACCATCCACACAGGCTGTAAATCTGCTCCACCTCCACCTCAGGGACTCCTGGGCAGCAAATCGTCCCTTTCTCCCACCCTTCCCCTCGGGGTATGGCCCTGGCCCTCCCCATTTTCACCTATTTGCTAATTATGCTGGCGGGGAAGGCGAGGGAGAGGAAATACAAAAAGTAAACTGCGAAAGCAACACTGCAGCTCCAAGGGCCCAGCACAGCAATCAAGCGATAAAGCAGTAATTAAGCCTGATTATCATGCAAGGCAGCCCCGGTTAGACTGGAATGCCGCTGAAGAGCCCGAAAGCTGCTGGGATTGTTTGCAGGGCTGCGAACTGATCTTTTGATGTCTGCTGGGAGCTCTTCTCCCGCAGACCTGCCACCGAGCACTCTGCACCACCCTGGGGTCCTGCTTCTGCCCCAGGCATGGTCCTGGTTGGGGTTTTCCTCTTTGCAAGCTCTGTGATATCTCCTCTGAGCTGCAAACTGCTCCTCGGGCTCACTTCAAGCCTTAACCCAGGGGTGGGAAGAGGCAGCCTGGGTCAGGGATGCTGCTGCCTGGTGGGGACAGGACCTGCAGTCCTGCTTGGACATCCTCGTGTCTATGCAACTGCAAAGGGTGCTAAAAGCTGCACCCACCGTCCCCGGCGGCTTTCATCCCGGTGGAAGAGGGTTGGGAAAAGAGGTGTGGTCCCTACGGATGAGGGCAAAGCGGGGAGCAAGCAGGATGGGGGGTGTTTCATGTTAGCTTGAACGTCTGACACATCCCAGTGGCTTCACCTGGGCTGGCAGGGGGGAAGGTGAATACGTGGGATGGAAAAAGTGTCTGCTAGCCCTGGATTTGGGTCATTTGGGGAACGGGGATGTGTCTGGGTGGGTTATTGTGGAAAGAGATTGATACAGCCGGGAGAGCATCCCTGCTGCGCATGGGGTGGAGAAACATCTCCCCATCCCCTCCAGGATGGGGGGGGGTTTCCCCATCCCAGAGTCTGGAACCCCTGGAACCAGCAGGAAGAGGCGGCTGCTGACTCAGCCCCCTGGGGAAATTAGCAGCTGGGCAGGTTTACGCACAAGGGTGATTTGGTCCCACATCATCCAGGTTGCAAGACACTTTGCTGCTCCCTCCGACGCTAATTAGCAGGTTTGGGCAGAGCGAGGAAGAAGCAGCACCTCCCAAGGAGGTCAGGGGAAGGCAGCCCCAGGAAAGCCCGGCCGCTCCCGGGTGAGCTCTGTTTGTCAGTAAAGAGCCTGGGTTTCCAGGGCAGCCCCTTGGGTACCTTTCATCATCCCAGCAAAGAATTTGATAATGAGTTTGGGACCAGATGCTGAGTCACCTCGTCCCATGGCTGAGCACCGACCGGCAGAACCAGTTGTCCCAAATATACCCAGGCGTCGGGTGGGAATAAAGCAGGAGAAAGGCGCTGTCCGCCCCTCTCCTCCACCCTCAGTTTGCATCACCCCAAATAACAACAATAATATACTTTAAAATAAATACTAAAAAAAAAAAAAGAAAAAGGAAAGGTCTCCTTCATCAGGTTCTCCACACTTCTCCCCACATAAAAATGTCATCTTCTGGGTAAAAACAGATACAGGTTTTTCAGTTTTAAAGTTTTTATTTGTCTCAGCCCCCGAAAGAGGATGTGCCGCGTTCTCGGTAAATCTAAAAGAGGCAACGGTGGTGGCGAGCCCTTCCCGACCCGTGCAAGGACCGAGCTGCGGCTCCATAGCTTGACTTTGGGGTTTGCATTTTGGTTGTGTTTTATTTTATTTTACTTATTTGTTTTAAAATAAATACCAGAGGACTCGGTAGCTCACCAGCTTTTCCAGTAAATCCCATTCGATTTCAAGCAATTCATCCCACAAGTATGTGTGGGATGATGGGAACTCCTCGGTCTCGCTCGGGCGCGGGAGCCCAGATGGGCTTCGTCTGGAATAATTCAGCTCCCGGTGGCTGGAGCTCTTTGCTCTAAATGCTAATAGAGTGAGTAATCAGAGACCTCCATCCAGTAAATTATTTATCTTATCTCTGGAACTCGGGAAAGCATTTCAGCCAGACTTCTGCGGAAAGAAAAAGTCGGGGGGGGGGGAGAAATGTTTAAAGGGTTGTTAATCAAAAATCCCCATCTGGATTTGCCACTTTTACTAGAAAAGGGAAAAGTTCAGATACCGTTTTGCCCGTAATGAAGTAACGGGGCGAGCACGCGGGGCAGGATCCGGGGGATGCCAAGCACCACCGGGAAGTTGTGAGATCACGGGGAACATTAATACAGTGAAGAACAAGCTAATAAAATAAATGGGGCTTTTCACGCGGATGTGGGAGGAAGCAGAGCTCCGTGACCGCGGGGATGCTGCAGCCGGCCGGGGCAGGCAGGCAGGGCCCCGGTGAGACCGATCCCGGGGGATGGCGGGGAGGGGGCAGCGGGCCTGAGGCGAGACATATTTGTGTCGTGTCGTGGGGTGTGTGTGTGTGTGTGTCCCGTCACTGCGCGCGCTTAAGGAACAATGCACATTCAACCCCAGCCCTTAGCAACCGGAGGACGCGGTGGGACTCTCGTTAGGAACGGGGCCGCGGATGGCGGCGGCAGATCACGGTAGCAGCGTCTCTCCACGCCCCCCTTTCTCCCCTTTTCTAGCCCCAAAACCCCCGCCAGGATAAAGCCCCCCGCCTCCCTCCCGCCTTTTGGCGCCTTTTCCTTCCCGCCACGTCGTGGCCCGCCGAGGTCTCCCCGCCCCGCTGCTCTCTCCCTATTGGCTGTGGCGCCGCTGGGCGGCGCGCCGTGGTTGGGCCTGGCGGGATGGCTCCGCCCACCGGCTCCGCTCGGCCCGCCCCCGGCCGCCGCTACTCCCGCGGCCGGTTGGGCTCCGCCGCCACACACGGGAGCCCGGCAGCGCGGGGAGTAGCCGCGCCGCGGCCGCTCCCTCCCCGCCCAGCTGCCGGCGAGCTACCGCCTCCTCCTCTTCCTCCTCTCCGGGCTCCCCCGCCCGATCTCTGCCGCTCGGCAACCCGACCACCGGAACCGAGCCACCGGTGGCCGGTCCGGTTCGGGAGGTGCCGGGACCGGCCCCGGAATCGGGCGAGGGAGCCGGAATGCTGCTCTCTTCGTTGGCCCACCTACGTTCCGGGACCGGTGGAGAGCTACACAGCCCTAAATTACAACCAGGTACGGCCCGGTTTGGCTCGGCCCGGTTCGGTTATAGGGGACGGTCGGCTGGGGCCCCGGGCGGAGCGTTAATCCTCCGGCTCTCGTCCGCAGGGAAGGAGAAGGAGCCGCTGGAGAAGCTGTACCGGGTGGGCCCGGTGCTGGGGAGTGGCGGCTTCGGCACGGTTTATTCGGGTATTCGCCTTTCCGACAGCACCCCGGTAAGTCGCGGGGCTGGCGGCGAGGCGGAGGAGGGGGAGGCGGCGGGGCGGGCGGCGTGCTCAGCCCCGCCGCTCCCCTTGGCTTGCAGGTGGCCGTCAAACACGTGGCCCGGGAACGCATCTCCGAGTGGGGCGAACTGGTGAGTGACCGGGTCTACCCGGATAAACTGAGACTCGTGAGGGTGGAAACCGGGACACTGCGGGGGGAGCGGGTGTGAGGTCACCGGGGGACGCGGAACATCCCGGGCGGGGGGAATGCCCAGGCACCGGTGAGGCCGGGCAGGAGGCCACGGGAACATCCCCTTGGGTGGGTGGGGGGGGCGGGTGCCGAGTATTGGTGGGGCTGAGCAGGGGGGCATCGGAGCATCCCCTGGGTGGAAGCCAAGGAAGAGAGCGGCATTCCGGCTGCTCTGGAAGCCCACACACCAGTTAGGACCAGTAAGGCTAAACAAGGGGGTACCGGAGCATCCCTGGGGTAGGGGGACGCCCAGTACTGATGGGGCTGAGCAGGGGGGCACCGGAGTATCCCTTGGGTCGTGGGATACCCAGGCACCAGTAGAACCAGACAGGGGGGCACCGGAGCATCCCCTGGATGGGGGGACGCTCAGGCACCAGTAATGCCCGACCGGGGGCACTGGAGCATGCTGGGCGGGGGGGGTACGGGACCCCTGATACACGCTCACGACGTCGTGGTCTCCCCGCAGCCCAACGGCACGCGTGTGCCGATGGAGATCGTGCTGCTGAACCGGGTGGGCTCCAGCTTCCGCGGCGTCATCCACCTCCTGGACTGGTTTGAGCTGCCCGACAGCTTCGTGCTGGTCCTGGAGCGACCGGAGCCGTCTCAGGATCTCTTCGATTTCATCACGGAGAGGGGCTCCCTGTCCGAGGAGCTGGCTCGGGGGTTTTTCCGTCAGGTGCTGGAGGCCGTGCGGCACTGCAACAACTGCGGCGTCCTGCACCGCGACATCAAGGACGAGAACATCATCGTCGACCTCGCCACCGGGGAGCTCAAGCTCATCGACTTCGGTTCCGGCACCTTCCTCAAGGACACAGTCTACACGGAATTTGATGGTGAGCCCCAAACTGGACCGGGGTGGGGGAATGTTGCCCGGTACCGGGCATTGCACAGCCCAGCGTGGCAGGAGGAGGTTCCCCCGTTTTGAGGTGGGTGTGTGTGGGGTTTAATTATTCAGCCGGTTGCCAAGTTGGTTTTTGGCGCGGGGCGGATGTTGTGAAACGGGAGCCGGCTCCTGGCCCGGCTGCCAGCCTCCGCCACCCACCCTGCCCCGGGCTGGGGCGGGGGGAGCCAGCCCGACAAAAACAAACACCCGGGGGGGTAGGAGAGAGGAGGAGGAGGGAAGGATGGGGTGGGGGGGGTGTTGCAAAACCCATACACTGGCTGGTTCGCTTTGCAGGTGCGGAAGGGCTCAGGCTGCTTCGCTCCCCTTGTTTGCCTTGGCTTTTTTTTTTTTCCTTTTTGGCCAAGGCGTGGTTTTTCCCCACCCGTGGGGTTTTTTTTCCTCTTTTTGCATGTAACGGTTGGGCCTTCCCCGGGCCCGTGCTGCCCTCTTCCGGCACCGGCGGCTTCCTTTTACAACCCAAAGTTTGTAAACAAGAGTCACGTGTTGGCGAGGGGGTGGCGGGTCACGTCATGTCGTCGTCGTCCATCCCCCGTCTCTCCCTCCCCTCCCCCCCCCGCTAACGAATCCAACGGGGATGCTCCAGTTGAGGATCTGGGAGAGGGCAGCATCCGCCTGACAGCTCCGCCTGTCTCCTGTAGGAACGCGGGTGTACAGCCCGCCGGAGTGGGTGCGCTACCACCGCTACCACGGCCGTTCGGCGACGGTCTGGTCCCTCGGTGTCCTGCTCTACGACATGGTCTGCGGGGATGTGCCCTTCGAGCAGGACGAGGACATCATCCGGGGACAGCTCTTATTCCGAAGGCGGGTGTCTCTAGGTGGGTACCTGGCTTTGTGCTGCAGGGATAATGGGCTCTGGGAGGTGGCACTGAGCAGGTGAGCATGCTGCTCTTACGGCTGTGGAGGAGGTTGATCTTCTGTGGTTTAAGCGGGAGGAGGTGGCACATGAGGAGGTTGATCTCCCATGGTTTAAGCTGGAGGAGGTTGTTCTCCCGTGGTTAAGCTGGAGCAGGTGGCCCGTGTCCTGCCATCCTGCACCCCTCCAAAATGAGGAGGTTGATCTCCCCATGGTTCAAGCTGGAGGAGGTTGTTCTCCCGTGGTTAAGCTGGAGCAGGTGGCCCGTGTCCTGCCATCCTGCTCCCCTCCAAAATGGGTAATTGACTGGGAGGTTTGGGTGCAGCTCTGAGCACAACCAGTGTGGCCTGCGCAGCGGTACAAGGTGGACAAGAGCCTTCTCCAACTGACTGGTGGCTTCTGATTTCTCTCTCCAGAATGCCAGCACCTCATCAGGTGGTGTTTGTCCATGCGCCCTGCAGACAGGCCGTCTTTAGAAGACATTTTCAACCATACTTGGCTGCAAGGTATTCACCTGCCCCAGGAGACAGCAGAGATCCACCTGCACAGTTTGATCCAGGAACCTGGCAAGTAAAAACCTCCATGCATCTCCTGGACCTAAGAAGCAAAGAAAACCAGACTCTTCCTCATGACTGTAGCACTGAGCAGGAGCCATCAGATGGGAACACGCACATCTTGTCCTGGAGTTGAGACTGAAGTCTTCTAAACGCTGGTGGCCACCATCCAAGCCAGCTGGCCTGGACTCCATCTGACTGACCCTGTCTCATTTGATGTTTTGCCAGTAAATTTTTTTTTTCTTTTGTTCTGGTTTTGGAGGCCCTCAAGTGTCTTCCTGACCTGCTGAATTTGGGACCATGAGAGGATCAGAGACCTTCTTGCAAGGAAAAGCTTCAAACAGGGGAGAATTGCTGGGGGGAGGGCAGGTAGCGTGGCCGAATGGCTGTCCCCTCTCTGCTGTCACCGTGCTCGAGTGCCTTCCGTCGCAATCTGGGCTGTGCTGGAGGAAATACTTGAATTTTCCAACACTGCTGCTTTTTCCAAGACTCGCCTGGGTATTTAGCTCCTTTTTGAGAAGAAAAACGGGTCAGAAGATGTTTGGGAGCCCTGTGGGCGATGCCTCCCCCTCCCGTGCCTCCATCTCGCAGGGATCTCCTGGGGTTCTTTGCTTCCCTGTGCCCTCACGAATGCACAAACAATGCAAACCAACAGAGCTGTAAATGTGTACAAAGTTCTATAGGAGCAAAGCTTGATGTACAGTTGTTAATAGCGATAACATTTTACCTTTTTTTAAGTTATTTTAATTTTTTTTTTGATTTTTTTAAAGAGTTCTAGAAGCTGGCAGGATAACTTATTTATTTATTTATAATTCACGTGGGTTTCCAACCCATGCCTTGCTTCTACAGCTGCTGATCCCCCTCCTCCCTGCCCCCTCCAGTGGGTTTTCCACTCTGATTTTTTTTTTCCCCCTCCGTGTCTGTCCTGTGTCCGTCCGTCCCCAGGCCCGTGGCGTTTCTGTCGGCTGTGTGGCAGAGGTGCAGAGTGGCTGCCTGGTTCCCCAGCTGTTTGTGTACATAGTTCTGGTTGCTGTTGGTTGTATCCTCGCCACATGCAGTTCTCAGTTTGCAGATTGAGGTGTTTTTGTTTTGTTTTTTTTTTTTCTCCCCGTGGGTGGCTTGTTTGGGGCTGGTGAGGGGGGAGCTGGCCCAGGCTGTCTGTGCTGTCGAGTCTTTACATGTAACCAAGTGTGTAGCTGGTGGGTGGTTTGTTGTTTTTTTGGTTGGTGTTTTTTTGTTGTTGTTAATAGTTAATATTGTACAGGGGAATTCAGAAATCTTATTTTTTTTATGCGGTTTTAAATAAAAACAAACCACTTGGAAGTGATGGAGACCTCCTTTTTCTTGTGGGGTGGGAGGAAGGATGCTGCAAGTGTGTAGGCTACCGGTGACCACACCATGGCTACTATGGGGACCACCAATTTGCCTCCAACTGAAGGCTCAACCACGACCAGTCAGTGAAAGCACCCGGAAAAGGTTGGATCCATCCTTCCGTGGGGTGTTTCCAGCAGTGACTGCTCCTGGGAGAGATCAAAGGGGTGTGGAGCCCTTTTCATTTCCATTCATCCTCAGGCTGGTGTGGAACATGTGCTGGGGACGGACGGACGGACGGATGGCGAGTAAACAAACATCAAAGCACCCTTACGAAACGCCGGATGTTGTCAGCCAAATGAAATTTGGGTAAGGCAGAGCCTGTTGCTCCGGCTCCGTTGGCGTGGAGCGGGTGTTGCACGCTGGGTGTCAGTGGGTGAAGAAAGCCACTGGCTGGGTTGTCCCCACCTCCAGCTCGGCTGCGGCGAGCGAAGGCGCAGAGTGAGAGGAAGTCGATCTCTGGATTACGAGAAGTCGGTCGCTATCAGTCAGCAGCGGTAACGCTTCGCTCGAGCTCTTACCCTCCAAACTGTCAAACCCCACTTCCCAGCTCTGCAGCACTTTGGCTTCAGAGGTGTTTGGGGTTTAGGTTTAGTTATTTTGCCTGGGGTGTGTGGTTTTTTTTTGTTTTGTTTTTAAAGTGCTGAATTTTGAAGGCCTGTTCCTGTTTGACCTCATGGAGCACACAGGGCTGTGTGTCTGCCCTAAGGAAGGGGCACTTTTAAGATTCGGCTGGATGTGGTGCTGGGCTACCTTATCTAGACCCTGCTTTTCCCAGGAAAGCTTGGCCCAGATGATTCTCAAGGTCCCTTTCAACCTGGAATTCTATGATTCTGTGATTCCCTTTTCTGCAGGTTACTTTGCAAGTGCCCCCTCCATGGCCAGATCTGACACAACAGGGCCATCCTTACCTTGGCTTGCCCCAGGGCTCTCCTTAAAACCCCAGTGCCCAGGCAGGGGTCCCATTCCCCAGCCTTGCCAGCACCACTCTCTGAGCCCTGGGGATATTATTTGAGGGAACTGGCTGTCCTGGAGCCATGGTCCAGCCTCCTGGGGTGACCCAGTGTGCTGTGTCTCTGCTCTGCTTCTGCCCTCACCAGTGGTAACTCAGTTTTTCTATTTTCTTTATGGTTTGGGGTGGCTTTTTTGTTTGCTTTGTTTGTTTGTTTTGTTTATTTGTTATTTTTTTACTCAGCTGCATCTTTCATCATCTCCTCGAGCTGCTAGAAGCAGGAAGCGCAGCTCCAAACGCCTTCAAAGTTCAGGCCTATTTTGAGATGTGGTTTGTATTTAACCTCCTCTCTCGCTTGCTTTTTTCCCCCCGGACCATGCGGGAAGCTGCTCTTACACGAAAGCAAACCACCTCACCACTGCTGCCGGCTGCTGCGAGGAGCCTGAGCCCCTCGGGGGGGGTGTTGTTACAATCCCCCCCCCACCCCAAAATGCTATCGTGGCCACCCCTGCAGGCTGAGCTTGGCCCACCCTTCCCGTAAACGCTCGCTAACTGCTGCCGTGCTTCCGAGAAAACTGGCCACAGAAAGGCCGAGCGAGCAGGTCTGGCGCGGGGCTGGCGCGCTGATAGTAGCGTTGTTTCCGCCTGTTGCTGCTGATTTTTGTGCCTGTCCATCCCGTCCCCCACACCCTGCCTTGGGTTTGTGCTGCAGGAGCTGAATGGAGCCAGCGAGATCCCGCTGCTCGGGTACTGGGGTGACGGGGTGCAGCCAAGGTGCAGGTGTTTGGAAAAGGATGGGTGCGTGTTTGATCCCAGAAATGCCCTCACCAAGCCGAGAGGCACCAGATTTGGGTCTGAAACCTGTGCCATGGGGGAAGGATGGTGGTAGATGTGATGGGAGACCTGAAGCTGGGCAGCTGCAGCATCAGCTGCCTGTTGCTTCCCTCCGTGGTGCCCATCACCAGCGCAGCGTGGCACTGGGATGGCATGCAGGGGCTGGAGGAAAAGCGAAGACCTTTTCCCCCTCTTTCCCTTGATGGGGGGGATGTTTGCTGCCTTTCTGGGCATCAGCTATGACAGAAGACAATGAAGGCGGAGGAGTTAATCCAGGGGGAAGCGATGTGAAGCCAGCATTGCTCTCCCCCATCCCTTTCACAACTTTTTATTGCTCCCTGGTGTCAGCAGAGCAAGGACCCACAGTTCAGAAAGCAAAGAAAAAAGATGCAGCAGGACCAGGAAGAGATTTCAGGCCCTTGTACCTCTCCTTCAGGGAGCATGGGAGTCCCATATGTGGCTGAGGACTTGCAAAAGGCTGACACTCACCACATCTGTGGCTTCCTCACATGTCCATCCCCTGCTGAGGTGTTTGGTGATGCAGAAGGGCAGGGCCAGGGGAGTCTGGAGCCACAGAAAAATACACTTATTTATAAATTACACTTTCCACATCCCCTTCTGGGAATGGAAGACAAACCACAGCCAGGGCTGGAAAAACACAGATGAGCACTGAGGTGAAAAGCCACCCAGGGAGGGGGGGCGGGCTCCCCCCAGGCACCCGAAGAGCTGGAGACTTGGAGGTGGCATCTCACCCCACGTCCTGTCACAGGCAAAACATCCAGCTTCCCCCGAGGCAGAGTCTGAAACCCTTTGGCCCTTCTCTTTGGCACTGTGAGTCACAGGAGCTATTTTAAACACCTGCCTTGGGATGAGGTGAATTATCTACAAACCAGGTGTCCCACAACTCTAGCTCCTCAGGAAGGAATCCTTGTGGCAGTTGGTCCTGAAATGCTTTTGGCCAACAGCCTGTGTGGCAATAGCATTATCTCTGCGGGGTGGGTGGGGAAACTGAGGCACAGTGCTCCAACTTGGTGGAGATCTTTTGCGGTGGAGCTTGGACTCACCTGCCTTTCTCCTCCCCTGGGACTGGCTGCAGAGGAGCTCCCAGTTTCAAACCAGCAACAGCCCCATGTCTCCTGGGCAGGGGGTTTAGTCCTCAAGGTGGAGGCCCAAAACCCTGCACCATTCTCAGCGTGAGCTTGGGGTGAAACTTGTCCCTTCTCAGACCTCCTTTGAAAAAACCCCTTGCGGTGAGAAGGGCCAGGTGTTGGTTTCAGGCACCTGGAGCCCCACTTGAGCCCCAATTCTCGTGTTTTGGGGTTTACATCAACCTTCCCCCCAGTGGGATCTACACTAATCCTGCCTCCATGACACATCGAAACTGCATCGCTCAGTCCGAGAGTTGGTGGGGGTTTTTGGGAGGAAAAAGCACTGTGTGCACTGTAAAAAAAAAAAAAAAAACAAAACAACAAACCACAAAACCTTTCCAGTGTGTAAAGTTGAGTCAAATTTAGCAGCTTGAGCTGAAGAAACATACTTTTAAAAGGGCTACTTGGAGTGTTTCTTTCATCCTTTTCCAAGCTTTTGGTCCCCTTCCTCCAAGGTAATATTTTTTTTTGGTCCTTAATCACTGTGTTTATTACAATTAGGAGGGGGTTAAGCGACCTGAGAAATGAAACAACAGCTCCTGTCTCGAATTGAAGCAGCCACTTCAGTTAACCTGAAATGACATATGGGGCCACGCGCGCTCTTGAAGGGGAGCGGGTTCCAGGGACGGAGATCTCACCCTGCCACCAAAAGCTGTGAGAAAAACAAGCAGCAGCAAAATGTCATTTCAGGTCAACCGCTGCCAAAATTCTTCATCTTCCACCCCAAAAATGGGCAGGCAGGGCTGGGCCCCCTCTGCCTTCATAAGCCATCGGTACCGACCCCAACGGAAACCGCCCCTGTGCTGCCAACCGCGTGGCACATCTGTGCCACGGCAGCCGTAATCTCGGTGCCAGGCTGCTACTCGTAGTAGATTGTTCGCTGTTGTGTCCCCGTGTGTGCCTGGGTGCACAGAGACGTGTGGGTGCATGTAGATCCCAGCCCCAAAGGACATAGATTTGGCTCCGTTTGGCCCAGGTCAGCTCCTGCTGTCTCCAGTTGAGATCTGACGGCAATCGAAGCATGGCCGTGGATGCCGAGGAGCTTGGATTTCAGTCCTTTCCCCCTTTCTCCGTGTGTGTTTTCTCTCTTTTTGAGGAGAGGAGCAGGGTGTGGGAAGAGCGGAGACAATGAGCCACCTTCCAGCATGGAGAGGTCACTCTCTTGTTTTTCTAGCTGGGTGTTTCCAAACAAAATTCTTTGATAAAACAAATAAATGAAGCAGGACGATGTGTGAATTGCCGTGGAAAAACGTGAGGCAAAACTCCTCCGGGGAGTATCTACCCCTCAGGCTAAGAGGGAACAGCAAAGCCACCCACCCTGCCCAGCCGGAGGGGTCGGCAGCCATCCAGAAGAGGCTTTGCAGGGAGGTGTGGACACCAAAAGTGACTCCAAGACAGACAGACAGACAGACTTCTCCATCTTGCTCAGCCTCCCCCTGACACCGAGGGCTCCCGCTCCGATGTGGGACAGTTTCCATCTCTCAGAGTTTGAAGCCATGTTACGAGATGAAGTGATTTGTGATAACCCTGGAGCCCACAGGTTTTTAACTGGGTGGAAGGAGCAGCGTTTCCAGCTCCTTCCTGGAAACTTTGCTAGCCCAGCACAACACCTCTTCTCCTAAAGTTGGGCTCGATAATCTCAAAAATCTTTTCCAACCTAAATGATTCTATGACTGGGAGGGCGATGATCTCCCTGCAGCTGGGTACCTCGAAATGCTCTATTTTTACCAGGTCTTAAGTTTCTCTTCTCAGCTTCAGCTTCGAGGTGGGAAAAGGAACTGACTCTTCTCCCTTAGCTTTCATTCTTGTTCAGAATCGAAACCTGTCAGAGATGCCAGGCTCGCTACAAGAGGTCCTGGGCTCACCCCCCCAGTCTTGGGCTCGCTCTGCCCCCCAAACTTTCTCCCTGTCCTTCGAGAGCGGCAGATGGCGAAGGGAAGAGCGGTAACAGGTTGGGTCGGGGTAAAGCACCCGGGTGCCGGGGCAGCCGCCAGCGACGGGCCTGTGCCGCCCTCTGCCGTCAGCCCTGCCCGTCCAAACCAGAAAAAAACACCACTTTTTTCAGAAATGTGTCTGGTTTTTCTTTTTTTCTTTTTCTTTTTTTTTTTTTTGTGTTGTCCCGACTCTCCCGTGTCCCAAAAAGCTCTCCAAGCCTCCCCAGCCCTGCTTGGCAGGAGCCATGGAGCCAGGACCTGACCCTGAGGGGATGTCGAGCGCGTCCTGTGTGTCCACCCTCACCCAGAGGCTGACCTGGGGGTGACAATTATCCCTTTCCCGATGACCCCGATGCCTGAGACACCCCGAGGGACGCTCAGCTCCCCTCCAGCCATTGCTGTGCCCTCTGAAACAGGGGATACTGAGGCGCTTCGTGACGAGCTGACTCATGTGGGGCACGGCCATGTTAGCGGCCTGACCCCGAGAGGCGGCTGCCAATTCACCAGGGCCCATTGTACATTTTCCCCCAAGAGCAGGAGGTGTCCATGTCCCCACAGTCCCAAGATGGCAGTAACACCACGTCCCGCTCTGCCCACCATCACTCCATCCAGGCCTGGTGGCTGCCACGGGAGCCACCCCCAGGGTGGGGTTCTCCTCATGGCACCAGGGCAGCGACAGCCCCTCAGGACCCCATGTCACCCAGAAAGCCTGTGGGTTTTTTGACATTTGTGGGGTTTTTTTGGTCGTCTGTGTTTTTTTTACCCCCAGTTTATCCCCGTTTATTCTGGGGGTGACCACTCGTGCCTCACTGCTTGCCCCATAATGGCAGCTCCTTCCTCACACCAGTTGACATTACCAGGGGACACCCCGGGGCTCTGCTGAGGGCTGGAAATGGTCCCAAATGGCTTTCAACCCTTGGGGGAACCATGACAGCGGCGGGTGACAGCGGAGTCACCCTGGGGTGCCACAGGGACCCGGCCGGGCACTGTCACTCCTCCGTGCACCCCCCCCCCCGCCCCTGGTTCTGTCCCACCGCTCCTGGGGGCCGGTTAACCCCCCGCCCCCCCCCCCCCCCCCCCCCCTTTCCGCGGGTTCCCCCCCGCGCTGCTGGGCGGG
>JANIJG010005934.1:0-22151 GCA_024611175.1 Megaceryle torquata
TCTCAATTGCCCCTGAAAATAATATATATAAAAATAAATAAATATAAGCTTAAAGCATGTGGTCATAAGGAAATGTATTTTTTAAAAAAAAAAAAAAAAAAAAAAGAAAAGAAAAAGAAAGTAAAAAAACCCTTTAAAAAAAAAAAAAGAAAAAGAGAAATGTCATGTCTGATGACAATGCTATATAATTCTTTTCCATCTTGTACTTTTCCAGCCATAAATGCCGGTACCTCATATTACTTTAAATCTGTCCTTTGTAGCCTTAGAAAAAGGGATTTTATACTGTATTGCATAAAGTAATACAGTGTACTGAATTTTGAACCTCTTTTTGTCTTTGTGTTGCTGTATTTAAATACAGTCAATACTTGACTATGGGTGGGAAAATTATTTTAACTAATGCCTCCATTCAAAAGCCATATGAGATGTGAAGTTGCAGAAAGTTGAAAGATATTTTTTTTGAAGAAAAGTCCTTTCATTTGTGATATATCTTTTCAATGTGCTTACTTTGCATAAGGAGTCTGATTTCAAGATACAAGTTTAGCTGCTTAAGTTTTGTTACTTAACTGATGTGAGCATTAATGGTGGTTCATGCAATGGTTTTGCTATTGTACTGAAAAAAAATGTAGTAGAATATTCTACTATAAAATATAGTCATAAGTTTGGCTCTTCTAAATGACATTAAGCATCTGTTGAGAGGAATCATCTACTAAAGAGGAAACTTTCTATGTATATATATTACCACCTGAGGATTTATTGCGAGGGCTGCATGGCTTTTTCATTTTCCTTAGCTTAAAAGAATGCACATAGGGATGCATCTTTCTATATAGAGAAATAAAGCTTCAGTTGCTTTGTTTTGTTAAGCAAGTTTATTTAAATTTCTGCTATTCTTGTGTGTCTGTATCTATTAACTACAGATATACCACTGTTTCAAAAGTAGATGGAGATATACATGTTTATATTGTCCGTTTTGGTTTTGTTTGTTTTGTTTTTTTCTCATGGCTCTGCTCTTCCTGTGAAGTGAAGAAATACTACACAGCACCAGTGAGTAGATCACTAATGGCTTCAGTGCTCTTTTCCCTTTGTGAGTCAATACGTAAGAACTTGGTTCATTAATGGTTGCTTTTTCAAGCAACAGCCATAGAATGTGCCTGTGATACATAAAGTGATGAAATCAGGAATTAGGATCATGGTTTTGTTATGGTCTCTCCAGCTGAACGCCTGACTTGACCATAATTTAAATTTTATATATGGGAATCATCATTACTAATTACCTGCCTAAAATGCATCATGTGCATAATTTATATTATTTCATTTAAACATATACTTGAGTGTTTTGATAAATAGCAATACGGAACACTTGCAACCCCTTCTCCATAGTTTAGACTTCAAGTACTTCAGCAGGAGCTTCAGTCATAGTTTGTGTTTAACCACAAACACACTTTTGTAAAAGTACCAACTTCTAACATGAAGCTAACAGAGCTATAGTTAAGTATGGGTGTTGAGTGTTTTGTCTTAAACAGAGTTTAAATTCTTGTTTTCAAAATTAGATTACAGTTATTTCTTAAATAATAAGGTCTGGTTTTAATATGGCATGTTGAACAATAGACATGCATTCTCAATGTCATTATAAAATAATCAGTGCTTCCTAATGTTTGTCAGAAATCACATTATTAACCTAAATCTGTGCCATTTTCTACCCAAGATTCATCTTCTATAAGTAAAAATAGTCAGGTTAGGTTTGGTAATATAAAGATCATTGTCAAGAAGGTAACTTTTATTCCAGAAGATGGAGCTATTCCATCATCAGCAATAATGTTTTTCAAGGGGTTCATGTGTTTAGAGCCAACACTACGAACTGCTGAGATCCTGTAGTTAAGGATGCGTCATGGTTCAGTGTATGCATTGCTATTCCCAAGTTTGAATGGTGATGCAATACAAGGCTTTATTTCTGAGAAAATGAAGACATGCAATTTTATCATCATTAGGAGTTCAGGGCAAATACATTTTGTTTTCTAAGAACTGTCAGCAGCTGGACTAGAATCAGGTTGGTGTTAAGGACTTCCCTGCAGTTTGCTGTGCAGAAAAACATCTGATGTCCTTTTCTACACAGATCTTCCAAGTTAATGATGCATATGAGGAACCTGCCCTTCCTTTCCACCTTAAGAGGGTGTGGAGTGACAACCTGACTGTTCTGGCCATCCCTCTGAGCTCTGGCACAGCTCACCTGAGAAATGCAGCATGAGGAGTTCACTGCTCTGTCTGCATGTTGCCCCGCAGGTGGTGCTGGCAGCGCAGTGCACTCCAGGCAGGATTTTCCTAACTTCCTAAATCATGCCAACCTGTGCTCTGCAGCTTCTTACTTGGAGATCTAGTTCTGAACAAATTACAGGTGTAGTAGCCTTAAGATAACTAAGGAAATCAGATGGCAGCAGTAAGCAAATTACTGATACTAGAAAATATAGTTCAGTGTGACAAATAGTGAAAAATTACTATGATTTTCAGAAAAGAAAGTTTCTTTGCTAGTTATCTTTTTTCCTATAAATAATTCTATGCAGTCACTGAGGAAAATGCAGCTTTTTGTAATTAACTAAGCATAAATTATTACAATATTTATTACACTATTTATTGAACAAAAAGTTGTGATTGTGGAGTAATTTCAATGGCTACAATATTAATTATCTTTAAAATGCTCACGGTGTGACTATAATGCAGCAAAATTTTTCTTCTTAATCTATGACTCTATCCTGCGAGAGTCTGTGAATAGGTGGGGAAAACAGAGAGGGGTGTGGCCCATAAACCTTGAGGTCCCAAAAGGAGGAGCTGTATGGGGTGGAAGAGAAGAGGCACAAGTGGTGACAGCCACTCACCCGATTTCCATTTTCACTTACCTTTTTTATTATATAGAAGGGTTTGTTGTTTTTTTTTTTTTTTTCCTGTATCTTTCCTTTTTAAGTCCGTTACTGTGAGGAATGGCAGGTAAACAATTTCCATTTTTGTAAACATTCACTTTTCAGTTTATTACACTTGGGTGACATATGTTCCATGTAGGTCTGAGTACAGTGCAGAGTAAGTGGAGTTTTTTGATTACTTTTGCACTGAGGACTGTGAGGACTCTAAATGAAACTGATATTCAAAGTGTTTAAGGCCAAGATACTATCAGAATAAGAGGTGTTGGAAGTACTGACTTTTGAGTTACCTTTTGTTTAAGGTTAACCCATAGGGTTTGTGTTTGTCTCCTGAGGGGGGTGACTGTGGCTGCAGCACAGCATGTACTGTCCCTAGGGGCTTGGTTAAGTGTGAGAATTTCCTATTTCTCAAGTGGAAAATAAACCTTTCCTCTGGCAGTTTATTAATTTGAAATGTTGAAACCTGAAAGCCTCAGCCCACGAGCCACAGCACGGATGCATGAAACCAGCATGTAATGGGGTGTGAGCTTCAAAAGTTGTGCTGATGTTAGTAACAGTAATTGGCGATCTCTTTGGACACCCATGAGCACAGCAGGCATCTCCCAGACACACAAAGATAACGTGGGGATTAGTGCCCGCTTGCTCCGCTACTCTGGCTGGAGCTGCCAGCCTCTAGCAAGAGGCTTTGCCCTGGCAGGGCCCCAGCTTGTTCTGGGCACTGGCGGGCAGTGCTGCCCCTCTCCTGCCCATGGGTAGGACAGGACCTGTGCCACACATGGGGATGTCCCTCATGCTCTTTCCTTTGCTATCAGGGAGCCCTGGCCACTTTAAAGTTTCTTGCTCTTTAGCTGTGATAGGGAAATGGATAATTGCAATGTGAGCCATGTTCATGATTTGGTACGAAGTAAGTCTCAAGCAGGGAAGGTGCTGAAATAATTTCACCCCTTCCTTATCCCTTCAGGCATAATTGCACCTTGAAGTTACTGTTTAAAAGTCTCCCCTTTCCGCAGCCCAGTTCTCCCAAGCAAAAGACCAGCAAGGATTTGAGTGAGACACTAAGTATGGTGAAGAGCTTCAGGGGAGAGAAAAAGTGATGTGATGTTGCCTAGACAAGCTGGTATTGGTGGGCAAGAGGAGTGAGCAAATGCACAAAGAGAGAGAACAAAAAAGATTGATTGTATCTGTTTTGAACAACTAATGGGGTTTAGGAGTGCAGGTTTAATTTGTACTCTCCAGTGATCCCTCCTGAGCTTTTCACCTGTTCTAACTTCCTGCATGGCCTGGCCAAAGGATTTCACCCAGTAACTGTTGTATGCTATCAGTGGACATGGAAATAAGGTATGTATTTAAATTGGCTGACCTTGGCAAGTTGTAGTTTCAGGATATCAGTATGTTCATGTTTCCAAATACGTATATCTAGGAAATATTTTTATTTCCTCACCCAAGAACTAGTTGTCTTTTCAGAGAAAAGTCAGATACAGCAATCATGGCACATTTGCAAATGCATAGTTTGAGTAGGGAAGGATGCATCTAAATCACCTTATTTGTGTCCCAGGTACCAGTGAGACATCACAGCACTTCAATTAATGGTTTGATCCAATGGTTTTCTACCTCCAAAGTACTTTTTTGGGGGTTTTTGTGAAATGAAAGAATAAAATCTCTGAAGATAGACTAGTCCTTGGAAGAATCCTGCAAGGACACTGTGGGTTGTTTCCTCTTGTCAGGAGGGTGCAAGAGCTGGCAGGTGAGGAGCCACAGGGTAGTCCTCTTGTTTGTCATAGCTGGGAAAAGCTGCCCAGGCTCTGTTGCTCCCCTCATGAGTATGGTTTTACCCAGGCAGACCAGTGCTGGTGGCAGTCCTGAAAACACTTCTGAGCAGGACAATTTCTGCAGATGTTCACAAAAAGCAAATAGAGAAAGGAAAATTACAAGATGAAGCTCAACTTTGATTTCTTGTTCAAGTAATATTTCTAACTGCAAGGATGTGAGTATGAATGGGGGAGTTGAATGTGATCTGAGTTTTGCTTTCTCTGTGATACAATGTTTCTCAGAGAAGTGCCACTTGGTGAGGGCCATTTCTCAGAAGTGTTCTCCAGCTTTAAATCTTTATTGTACTGATTTTACCTGTCTTGACCCAAAATGGTGAGAGTTTGACAGAAGGGCAGAACTGGTGCTTACAGCTGTGCAGGAGATGAAAGCTTTGGAAAGCAAGGCCTGCTGGTGCTGAGCTGGCAGTTTGGACTTGAGAGGTCTGAAAAGAATAAAACCTAGCATTAAACCAGCTCCTTCTTTGAGCTGTGACTGTTTCCAAAGTTTGAGTTTGTACACTTTAAAGAAAAAATAAGGATAAAAGAAATGCTTTTGTGACTGGTTCTTCCTAAACACAAGCAGGCTGGCTTGGTTTCCTTCAGAAGAACTCCTCAAGGATAGATCTTCTCCCCAGTACAAGGAGTGTTAAGTTTATTAGCCTCATCTTCCTGTATTTATGTATGTGTTTGTTTATTTAAATAATTGTTGCTGGGTCACAGTCACAGGGGAGGCAGTGTTCAAAGCCTTAGTGAATTGTGTCATACATCATGCCTAGATACCTGTAAGCCCCTTGTTTTGTTTTCACACTAAAATTCTGTTTCATAAAACATGAAACCTTTGTCATTTCTGGGACGTGAACAGGAAAATCCTTGTAATTCGAGTAATTTAAACTGCTCACATTTCCTTTGTGCCAAACCACTAAAAGTGCTTCAGGGGTTTAAAATATGAAATAATTATTGTTTTTCTTCGTGTATTTGGTGAGTGAGCAGTATACTTCAGTTATGAAGATGATTTCTGCTTTCAGCATGCTTTATGCAAGGCAATGTAAGTGTAGTATTTGTGTTTCTAGTCTAATATTTTTTTAGATACACTACTTGGAAGTGAAGAGGAAGCTTTTCAGCTCAGGATAAAGCTTTGTTACTAAGAGAAGGGAAGTGGGACACCATCACTGCAAAATCATCAGCCTCGGTACTTCTGGAAAAAAAAAATCCCCAAAATCTCACCTTCTTATTATATTTAAAAACATTTTCTGTTTGTCTTTTCTTTAGCCCCAGACATGACATACACATTAGTACATAACTCTACGGTGGTAATCAAAAGAATAAATATCAAAAGATTTACAGTCTGATTTCCATTAATTTGAGAAATACAATGTGCTTTTTTTTTCCCTCTGAGTTCTGGATGTATCAGTGACCTTATGGGGACTAAAGGTGAAAATTTTTTAAATTAAAAAAAGTTTTGAAAGAGAACAGGAGAAAGAGCAGTCTGTCAGCTGAAGGAGCTGAAAGGGAAACAATTTGTATTCTCTACCAGTATGTCCATTCAGTTCGGTTTAGTTGGAGGATAGGAGCCCAGGTGTCTTTTGCAATGTACCGGCTTGTTCATGCACGTGTTCTTACATCTTCTTTTATCTTGGACAGCTCCTATAGCCAATGTGCTTGAAGTGATAAAAGAAGTATCTATAGATTGCACTATGTCTAAATGCACAACTGTTCATCCAGAGAGGCGATCACATTACACTGAAGCAATCATCTCTGCTGACTTTGAGGCAAAAAGTATTTTTTACCATAAAATCCCTCCTCATCCCCAGAGGCGATATCCAAAGTGTATTTGCATGTGTTTAAAGTAAGTATGCTCACCCCTAAGGGAGGACATTGTTGTCTGTGTCATCTGTGTCGCATCACCCAATAATGTGATTTCTCTTCCAGCTTTGACTGGAAAATCTCACAAAGTAAGAGAGGAGGAGAAGGTTCAGAGCAGCAAGTAACAACTTATATCAACTAAATCCCCAGAACCACAGGCAATAGCTTAGGTGAGTTTCAGTACATTGCCAGAACAAGAGAGAATCCTAGAAAGTTCCTTTGTAGCTCTTAAATCAGTTTAACAAGGGACCAGCCTTTGAGCTGCAATTACTGAACTTGCTAAGGATCAGAGGCTAGTAAACATGTGAAAAGGATTTTCTGGAAGGAAGGCTGAACAATTTGGGCTGTTTAAGTGAAGTGAATAACAGGGGATTTTACTATGAACTGTCAAGCAGAAGAATTAAAAATTAACAACAAAAGAGCAATCCCCCATTCACAGTGTGTTTTGTTGCTCTGCAGAAACCTAGTGGGATGTGATCTCATGTAGGAGCAGTGATAAGTCTTCTAGGGTGAATGTGGCTTTGCATCAGGAGAGCAACCATAGAAACAATGTATAGATTTTTATCTTGGTGGTTTTTGGGTTTGTTTTGTTTTTTAATGCAAGAAAGTTACATCAGGCCCAGCTGTTCCCAGCACTGAAAAGGAGGTTCCTGAGTCAATAGGGCACTGTCTTGTGCTGCTGTCCTCTTCTGAAACAAGAGTCACCAGAAGGAAAAAAAGATATCTTGGTGCCACTGGCACTGTTACTGCAACCATGGACTAGACGTGCACTGATGGGGACCACATTTGATCTGGTGGAGGAGGCTGGTAGCTGAGGCACTGTGCTGCTGGCAGTGTTGGTTGTGCCTGTCCTGGGAAACAGCTCTCCAGCCCACTCGTTCATTCTTGTGTTTTGCTTCTTCTGTTGTTAGCTTGTTCTCACTAACAGAGTAATATCCATGTCCTACTGGAAAATGTCACCACTTGCAAGGAGTGAGGCAGTGGCAGCTCCACCATGGTGCTGCAGGGTGACCACTGTACACTGCCCTCAGAGTTCCCATGGTGGAAGCAATCACCGGGAGACTCACCTCCTTGCAGAGCTCATGGTAGGAATCACGTGAGCCTCCAGGGCTGGATGGGTGAGTGGTGTGAGACCTTCTTCCAGAATCTGTGGGGCTACATTTGAGGACTAGTCCAGCTACATGTCAAGATGCCCCAGGTGTTAAGGGTCATTCAGGTTGAGAGCTGAAGACAGGAAGTGATAGCATAGGTCTGTTGGTCTCCCATGAGTAACAGCTGCAGAAGGTGATCTGCCTCAACTTTGCAGTCCTGGAGCATATTGACACTGGCAGGATTTTGATGGTTTACGATAACAGAGCCTGGAGACATGTCCATCCAGAACCTGCTGTGATTTCTCACTTCTTTTGTGGTGCATGTTAGAGTTGTATCCTAACATTAAAAGAGCAAAATAATAAAAGCAAAATGTTCTTAGGAATGAATCCTGCAGTGGATAACCATGTGTAGCAGCCATGTTTGAGAACACTTCTTCTGGTCTTTATATCTCTTTATATCTATCTTTATATCTCAACAGAAGCCTGCCAGCTACTGTAACTGTGGTGTTCCTGGCAGACCCTAGGAGTGCAGGCGAGAGAGACTATTTGACATAAGCTGAGTCATTTGAATGCAGCTGTGAGGCTCTGCTACAACCTATTTTTGTGTGATTCTCAGCTTCAGAAATTGTGATTTGACTTCCCAAACTGTACCTTAGAGAAAATGCAGGTGCTAAGGAGGGTGCTAGGAATCCTTTAAGGGCTTGGGCTGCTTTTTCTTAGAAAATTTTTTGAAGATGAGCTTTTGTAGCCCAGCATTTCTAGTTCATGATAATCACTTTGCTTAACTATTGCTAGAGGAATCAGTAGATCCAAGCTTCTTGGTTTAGGAAGGTAACTAACACAGTAGTGAAGGCCTTCAAAACAGCTTTACTGGCTTTGATTATGTCTATAACAAGTCATGGTTTGTACTCCATAAAAGGTCTGTTTCTCTGTGGTTAAGAAAGGCAATACTAAAATTGCCAGGGTCTATGCCAGGATGCCCAGCAAGGTACCTGATCAATTGAGTCCAATTCAAGAAAAGCCAATATTATTAGCAGCACAGTATTTCAATTTCTGAGAAGACCTTTTCTTCAATACAGGAAGGGAGATAAGCACTTTTCATGAATCATTTTCAGCTCATGAGCAACCGGGTTGGATCCTACAGAGACTGAGTAAAAGCTGATTTCCTACGGATGTATGAGGGGATAGATAGGGTTGTGAGGGCAAAGCTCACCAATGGCAGACATTAATGTTCATTTGCTATCAGAGTCTTGCTAAGACTGATTTCCTCAGAAGGAAACTTCTGTGGTCAGAGCAAGGAACTTGTGACAGATGGCCACATCAGAAACAGTTATGGCACTTGGGCATTTTTCTGGCCAGCCCAGAGCAGATCTTTCAGATGGAGAACTTAGGCTGTTTTGCATGCCTCAAAGGTCAAAGTTTGTACAACATGGTTATGATTGCTGTTTTGCACCCTGCATGCTTTTGGAGATGTTCTGCTGCCCGCCAGGCCACCTAAACCCTCCACCTCCTCCTCTTTCATAGAAACACCAGAGGTGACGTTGTCTTGCAGCAATTTATCTTAAACTATACCTCTAGCAAGGATAAGAGTCAGCAGATTTTCTTAGCTGATATGTGGCATTGGTTAAAAATTCATCATGTTCATGATGTTTTCAGAAGACAGCCCTCTGGACTCACCCTAGACTGTCTTGTGTGAATGGGATAAGGCCTGGCTAAGGAATGCTGAAAGAGGAACCCTTTTTTTTTTTTTTCTCTGCAGATGATTTGTGACATCATAGGAAAAAAGGAAGTTCTATATCAGCTGCTTGATGTTTGATGCATGAAGCTCAGAGGGAAGTAAAAGCACATCCTTCCTCAAGTGAGGAATCTCATTTTAGAATGTTACTCTATCATTTTTACCCATTTTCAACATAATTTTCAGCTGTTCCATATTCTAAGTGTTATAAAAGATGTTCTGGCTCAACAGGAAGGAACCTTACTGATGGTGCCAGTCACAATAGCTTGTGATGTACAAGGGAAGGCAGATGACAGGGCAGCCATTGTGTGTTCCTCAGCAACACAAAAATGCACGATCAAAAACGGATTGTGAACATTTCAGAATTGCACAAGTCCATGGCAATTGGTGATAAATTTATATTAAAGACCTTAGGCAATCAAAATCTGTTCCTTAAATAATACGTGAAGCTGTCAGCACCCTAAATTAATATTGTATTAATTGCATTAAAAAGATAAATGGCACATCAGAGCTGTCTACTATAAAATATAAGCTCTTGAAACACAAGACAATAGTTTGACATCTTTTTCTTTCTTTTTTTGACAAATTTGGTGTTGCTGACAAGACAAGAGCCCTTTTATGCCATTGTGTGAGGTGTCTGAGACAGTCACGTGGACACACGCGCAGCCAGCGCCTAACAAAGCCCACGGCACATAATTGACTCACGTACAATGAAAGTTTGATGTAGCCACATTTTTGTTAACTCTGTGAAAACTCAGGAACACAAACAATGCAGGTCTCAGAGGGTTTCATATTAAAGTGAAATGAGATCCATTAATTAGATAGTACTGTTAGCAAGAAAAAGATTTTTAAAAAATCACTTTTATTTAAGACTGAGGGGGGAAACAGTAACCTATCTTCAACTCTCTTCTTTTCTTGAATTTCTGTTTCAGTGCTGCTGGTTTCCAGGCATACAGATGTATTACAAGAAGGCAGGACAAGGCAGAGCCAATTTTAATAAAATTAATACAAGGAAAAAATATTCTAGAAAGTAGGAAGTTTACACTGTGTGTTTCTCTTTCCTATTCGACAGACCGGAGAGAAATGAAGCAAGGCAGCAGAGCCCCACAGGAGATCCCCAGCCACCCCTAGCCATGGTGTCTGTGGGTACCTGTCCTGGAGGAGGACTGACCTGGACAGCAATGGTTTGACAGCTGACTCCCTCAGCTCAGTATGGAAGGAGAGGTGCAGGGAGACAGCACTGAGTCCTGGTGGCCAGGGAGAAGCAGCTGGGTCTGAGAATGGGCTGCAGCCCAACAGGAGTGCTCTGCCACCTCCTGTGAAAGTTACTGCAGCCTTCCTGACACCTCCTTCATGAGTGGCCACACAGGGGCCACGCTCTCTTCATGTGCAGGGTTGCAGGAGCATCACACTGAGAGGACCGTGCGCTATGTACATGGGAGCACCATGCTGAGGAGCACCTATATGGAAGCATGGTACATGCAGGGAGCACCATGCTGTGGGCAGGTTTGGATAGTGACTAAAGTTTTTATTTGTAGCAGTTTTAGGAAATGTCCAGAGGGGAGCTGGGATGACCCCTACACGGCATCACCACATCCTCCCTCACATGCAAAGCGATTGTAATCGTGCAGAGAGAAATTGCTGGCCTGTCCTGGCCATGCCCACAGCCCTGGAACCCAGAGCAGGTAAAGCCTGCAGTCCAGAGGCAGTGTTAGCCATGTGGTGTTCGATTTTATAGAGAACATGTCTTGGCTGGGAATGCTTTTCATCAGGAAAGAGGAGCTTTATTGCAATAAAAAGAAGGTGTATGCTGCTGGGATCACTCTTGGAACTGTGTGGTGTTTGTGGCCTTCAGTTGTCTCTGCTTGAGCCACACCGACACCCAGCACAACTGGGGAGTAGGGTCTTTCAGGCAAAAGGGTATGGGAAGAGGTGATGATGGAGTCTCCAACTCCAAAGTGAAGATGAGAGCCTTGGGCAACCCATGGAAGTGGTGGAGGGGAATGGTGTGATCTGGAGCCACCCAAACCACTGACCTGGAAAAATGATGGAGGGGAGGCTGGGGAGGGAGCAAAGCCTCCACATGGAGGCAGAACTGGAGGTGTCTACTCAGCAGTCATGGTACTGATGACCACAGCATCAAAAAATGAAGAAACAAATAAAGAGAAAATTATTCCCAAGGAATCAAAGAAGAAATTACTTTAAAAGCTGGTGCCATGCTGCCTGCTCACAGTGACCCAGTAGGTTCAGCCTCACCTGATCTATTTGCAGGCTCAGTTGGAGGATACTTGGATAACAGAAACTTTTTGTGACTTGAAGACACAAAGGAAAACTATTGCGGCATTTTGGACTAGAACACAACACTGTGGTGGCTCTTGGCGTGAGAGAGGATGAGTATCAGTGTTTTAAATCACCAGTATATCAGTAACCACTCCATTAACAGAGCAGTGATTAAGGGCTTTGAGGAGGGAAGTCCCCTCCCATGATGCTGGGGTCTCCATCACAGCTCACCCCCTCAGTCTCCCTTCTGGGGGCACACCTCTGTGTTGTGCAAATCACAGTGCAGGTGTCCAAAGCCAATCAGATGAATCATGCTGCAAAAGTGCCTGCCTTTCCCTGTGGATTACAAAGAAACACAGATTTACTCCCATCTAGACTTAGATGTTTTGAATCCCACCCCAAATAGGTTTAAAAGACCCAAGTAACTCTTAGTCTCTATTTCTTTTCTCTCATCTACTTTTTCTAGATGAAGTAGATGTAAGCATTACATCCTGACCTGTGAAAATAAAGAAGCTATCCTGGAGGAGTGTTAAAGGAATATTTCTGTGTTAATAACCATATCACATCTGGTTGTTTTCATAGCCCATGTGAACTTGTATGTCCTGCACTGGCTGCACTATGGCTTTTCTGTAGGGCTGTAGGCAAACAAAAAAACCCAAACCTGGACAACCAAAGTAAGAAAATTTCCCTCCCTCGCCTGGGTGCTACAGAGGATAAGGAGGTTGGATGCTACACTAACTACCACCACATAAGTACTTAGATACAGCTTGAAATGGTCATTTAACTATTTAACCATTAATTTTGCTGAATTTATGATGATTCAATAGTAAAGTAATACATCAGGGAATGGATTCTGGAAGAAATGGAAGATCTCTATGGTAGCCAGCAGAAAGATCTTGTTTTCGTGGGCAGGAGATGAGAAAAGGTTCCCTTCCTGTGGGGAGGGAGCCCCTGACAGCTGCAGGAATGATCACATCAATTCCCCCACCAGACCCTATTCACGTGTTTGAGCACTGCAGCATAAGTGCAAGCAAATTGGCATGGCAGCTGACTGATGCCTGTGGGGCTGGACCCAGGGAGGAGAAGAGCTGCAATGCAACAGGACCACGAAAGCTATGGAAAGGCAGGACATCATCAGTCTCACTGGGAGAATAAAAAAAATAAGTTTCACTGTAAGGCAGCCCTGAAACTTGGCCTTTAGAATATCTTTAAAATATTTTTTTATTAACAATGTGAAAAAAGTCCCAGCTGGGATAACTGGTCTCTGCAAAATGAGCAGGGAAGATTTTGCTTCATTTTGAAAACCCGAGCAATGTCCCTCAGGGGAGATGTAAAATACTTTGGACTGTGGGATGTCTCATGTAGTTTTTCTGTGCATGGGAGCTTGTATACATAATTGGGGGGGGGAAGCTATGAGAGATCTGGGGAAAGCCTCAGTCTAGCTTGATTTTGCCAAGCAAAAAAGCGGCCACTAGAACAGACTGTCTCTTCATCCCAGAAGGAAATGTGAGCAATTGAGAGAGGAAAAACAAGCACTGTGGACTAGTTTGTTTTTTTTTAAAAAGAAACTGGAGGTGGTATGATTCAGATTGATTAGGATTTTTTCTCAAGAAGAGGACCTGCCATTGGGTGGACACCAGTCATCATTGAGTACCTGGATTTCAGCAAAACTGGAGAAGATTCTTTTTAGATGAGCAGACTGTCTCAGACAGAGGTGTAGCTCGGAAACATGCAGGTGGCCATGGTAGGGGCCCAGAAACAGGGCTATGAGGACAGGGGACATTTACTGCCTCACTCTGACCACACCATGCACTCACCAAAGAGTTTTCATTCATACCTGCTGCTCTCTAAGGCTATTCTAAAACTGCTAAATAAAAGGAAATGCAGGCATAATCCTCAGCCTGGAGGCACCAGGAGGACAGTGCCTGCACTGCTGCGATCCAGCCCTGTCTTGAGCAGATTTGCTGTGGAGAGGTGGGTGGCAGAGCCCATAAGGAGGCATTGTGGACATCGGGCACCTGGTGCTCACATTTACAGTCTGCCCCTTTGGTTTTGTCAGCAGGTGACCCCATCAGACAGGCCACGGGAAAAAACTACAGCAATGCAGGCTTCTAGATAGGCTTTTTTTAGTGAGTAAACAAGGGCAACAATAAAACTGATGTGTGCAAACATTAAGATTGGTTAGGAGTTAAATGAGTAATGGTAACTATGCGTAAGTAGCAGAGGAACAGAAATGTCCAGGGTAAACCTTGGGCTGGGCTCTCTTTTGAGCTTGTGCTTCCTCACCATATTCCCGCCTGGAAGCACCTGGGACAAGACACAAGACAAACAGGCTGTGGAACTAGTGTGTAGAGTGCCGGAGCCCCACGGGCATGGAAGCCCTCCTTCCCTTGCCTGCAGCAGGGCTCTCTGCTCTTCTTCCATCTCCTAAAACACTTAACACTGGAGGCAGTCTCCCTGTTCCACCACCAGCCCCAAGAACCTGGGGCACAAACCTGCCAGTGGCTCAGCTCTAGCAGAACCTGTTTGCTTCAAACAGCACCTCGCTACCTTTTATTTTAACTTTTTTTTTTTTTTAGCTTGATATACAGGTCTTTTAAAAAAAAAGAGAAGAAAAAAGAAAGAGCTAAACCAAGAAAGATCTCCTTGGGTTGCTTGTATCACTCAATAGAGACACAATTTTCATGGTGTTAGCAGCATGCCATGTATTACAAAGTTGTACCATAAAGATGTGCTTTTGCTTTATTATAGCTTGCTTCCTTTCCTAAGCAATATGTCAATGCTGCATTACCTATTACAAACCTAGGCAGAAAGATCTAATTAGTAGCCAACGACCTTTCTGATATTTATCCTCGTCATACATTACCAGTGTGCTATGAAAGAAAATAAACACCACTAAACAGTGACAGTGCATAAGTTATGAAGCTAATACCATATTAAATCAGGTTGTCTTGAGTGGTGTCCTGTGTTGCTGTGAAAGAAGATTCTTGCTCACTGGTTTAGCTGTTCAGTTTATTTTAAACACATCAGGGCATTTTTTTTTGAAGATGGAGATTTCTATCGAGCGGTGTTGGCCAGACTCCAGATTTCTTCTATTCATCTAGAGCTATAACAGTACTGAACACATAGCTGTGAGTGTGAAAGCAATGTTCACCCCTGCATTTTTGTTTCTGTTCAGTCCTCTTGTCCTTTTAGACAGCATAATAGAAGTGCTGCAGTAAGCAGGGTCAAGTAGGATATGCCAGTGAGAAATGTTAAAATGAGACTATAGGCTGCGATTATGGGCTCTAATGTGTGATGAATCCTTTTTAATCACATGATATGAACTAATGTCACCATTTATTATAAAACAACAAAGTGTTCAGCTACAGGAGGAATAGAATGGATGACAACTGCATTTTTAAATGTTTTGTTTAAGCAAGTACAGTGTGATCTTTTTAGATAACTAGGAAAAACTGAAGTTAAAATAAGTGCAAGTATTTCCAGCTGGTTTCAGTTAGAACAAGTGTCTTTTCAGGGCATGAGAATTCATCCCCTGAAAAGGAGATGTGCAGTCAGTATCCACCTCCATCTCTGACCTCAAGTGAAAATTAAACTTGTTATTATGCTAAGAAAAAAATAATAGTGAATTCAAGATGTGTTATTAAAAATGTAAATATAAAAATTTCAAGTCCAGTTCTTTTATAAAATTATTTCTAGTGTTGTTTAATTAGTTTTCTTAAGCTATAGACTTTGTTTTATGCCAAAAGTAGGAGTAAAAATCTGAAAATACTACTGTCAATTTTGACACGTTCAACTCTCTGTCCAGTCTTCTAGTTATGTATATTACAAAATATTTCTAGTGTTCAAGACAGTCAAAAAGTATTCTACCTGAAGGTAAGGCATGTGGTGAGATATTCCAGTGCTGTATCATCACTCAGAAATTGTGGTTACAATATTGTCACCAATGTGGGAGCCAGTCTGCCAAGCCACCCCTGTCCCTACAGATCCTAGAGCTGAGTTGTTGAATATATTCTGCCTTACATCACTGATTTACCTCATTTCTTAACTAGTTTATTTCATAGGACTAGGAAAGGGCAGTAATTCCTGGCAGGGGGTAGTGAGAATAGCAATGGGAAGCACTCACTCAACTCAAGTTGCCAGCAACAAGGTAAACTTATTTGATAATAAAACTGGGGACACAACCTCAGTGGATGGCCCTTTAAATCTTGGAAGTCCTGTTTGGAAGCACAAAGCAATTGCCATGATTTCCACTGTCTTCTGCCACCCCAAACCAGTCTTGCCTCCCCTCCACACTGAACAGCAGCCATGATCCCTCAGCTGTCTGCAGCAGAAAGCTGCTCTACTCACCTTGTCACCCTGCTCCCTAGTCATCAATGTCGTATGTCACTGATGTTGTGGAGACTGGCTGTAAACCACTCCCTATGGCCTGAAGTATTACTGGAATCGCAGCAACAGGACATGATTGGTTTCACAGGTTTGAAATACATTGATTTAACAAAAAGTGGCAAAAAAAAAAAAAAAAAATCTTTGTAACTTGGGTTGTAAAGTATTTTTGTAAGAAATGTTTTAGGAAGTATATGAACTGGGAAATACAAAATTTTTTGAGTTGTCTACCATGGCAGAATGTCTTATGGGGAACAGCACTGCAGTAACAGAGTGTACGAGTTTCTTCTATTTCCAGAACTGTAGGCTTGTGAATAAGAGTGAGTGACCTTTCCTGCACAGGACCTTACTTAACAAGTGACCACATTTTTAGTTTTTGAAGGAAAGCTCTGCCTACATTTGTTTGACTTTGTTACAGCATCTTTGCTGACAGATGATATAAAAATTGCCAGAGTTTACTCTGTCTTATAGTCTTTCACAGTGTCACAGAAGGGTTGGGGTTGGAAGGGACCTCCAGAGTTTCAACCTCCTCTTCAAGCAGAGCCACCTAGAGCCAGCTGCCAGTCAGTCATGTCCAGATGACTTTTGAATATCTCAGTGATGGAGACCTCATAACCTCTATGAGCAACCTGTGCCAGTGCTCAGTCACCCTCACAGTAAAAAAGTGTTTTCTGATGCTCAGAGGGAACACCCTGGGTTTTAGTTTGTGCCCATTGCCTCTGGTCCTATCACTGGGCACCACTGGGAAGACTGACTCCATTCCCTTTGCACCCTCCCTTCAGGCATTTGCATATATTGATAAAATCCCCCTGAGGCTTCTCTTCTCTAGTCTGAACAGTGCCAGGTCTCTCGGTCTTTCTTTGTATGTCAGATGCTCCAGTCCCTTCATCATCTCGCCCTTCGTTGAACTCTCTCCAGTAACTTCATGTCTTGTACCAAGGAGGCCAGCACTGGAAACAGCACTCCGGGTACAGCCTCACCAGTGCTGAGCAATGGGGAAGGATGACCTTTCTTGACCTGTTGGCAGTTCTCTGCCTAATGCAGCAATGGGCTGCAGTGGCCCATTGCTCATGATCAACTTGGTGTCCACCGGGACTCCCCAGGTCTTTTTCTACCAAGATGTTTTCCAGCTGGCTGGCCCCCATCATATAGTGGTGTCTGGGGTGGTTCCTCCCCAGGTGCAGGACTTTACACTTCATGTTGAACTTCATGAGGTTTCTGTTGGCCTGTGTCTGCAGCCTGTCAAAGTCCCTCTGGATGGCAGCACAATCATCTGGTCTATCAGCCACTCCTCTCAGTTAAATGTCATCTGCAAACTTGGTACACTCTGCCTCATCAACCAGATCATTAATGATGTTAAGCAGGATAGGACTTGCTATTGATCTCTGGCTTACAGCACTAGTTACTGTCCTCCAACTAGATTTTGTCCCACTGATCACCACCCTCTGGGTCCAGCCATTCAGCCAGTTTTCAATCCACCTCACTGTCTGTTCACCCAGATCATACTTATACAAGACAGTGTCAAAAATTTTACTGGTCTAGGTAGGCAGTACCCACTGTTCCATGCCCCCTTCCAGGAAACCGCTCATTTCATCATAGAAGTTTGTCAAGTTGTTGAAGCATGAATTCTCCTTGAAGCTGTGAGCTTTTTTGTGCAGCAGACAACATGGGCTGACATCCTCAGAAAATATCTCTTTTCTCTTACATGATGTGGCTGATGCCCACTATTCCAGGCCTGTTGAACAGCTATAAATAAACCAACTTAAACCAGTATATAACTGGGCATTCTGGAGCACTGACTTCCTTGTCAAATGAAGTGTAAGCATGACAAAGTAATTATGAGTAATATAGCTGCATTTCAGTGTCCAGTTATGTTCAAGTTTTACAATGCATGTTAAGAGAATTATAAATTCAAGGTTTTTCTAATCTGAGACATCAGGACAAAACAGGAGAGTAAGAAAAAGAAAATAAATTAAAAAAAAGAAAAAAAAAGAAAAGGGAAAAGGGAAAAGGGAAAAGGGAAAGAAAAGAAAAGAAAAGAAAAGAAAAGAAAAGAAAAGAAAAGAAAAGAAAAGAAAAGAAAAGAAAAGAAAAGAGAGAAATCATTAATTCTACACATTTCCAAACAACAAGCAGTGAAAGAGAATGAAAGACTCTGTCCAGATTGGACAGGAAATCTGTAGCAAAGCTGGAGCCTAAACCTGTGTCTTCCTCTTTATCTAGATTCTCAACCATAAAATCATTCTTATGCTCTTTGCATATTGAAAATCTCCCCTAAATTCTCAATGCAGGATGTCTCTTATGCTGACTACAATCAAATTCTTCTTTAAGGGTGTATTTGTGAGGTTTGTGTCTCATTAACATTCAAACGTGACAAAAAATCACAGAGGCAATAATTACCTCAGGTTAGCACATGAAGCCTCTGAAATCCAAGGCAAATATTGTCTTCCCTGGAGGCAGGGAACTGCTGATGTCCATGGTGAAACAAGAGTTAATAAAGAAGGTGGACACAGACCTGGCTGTGTGACAGACAATCATTTTATGTAGCTGAGTCAGGCAACTGCAGCCAGGAAATATGATTCACATGTCAGCTATGTATCACTTGCTTTTGTCATATAGACTTTTTCTTGATGTGAACCTCTTTCTAGCATTATTTCTGTCTCTGAACACCTGGCAAGACCATGATGCAATTTTCTGCACTTGAGGGACAAGACTGCAAAATGCGTACGAGAAATTAAGAATGCAGCTGCTGATTGCTGTGCCCACAGTACTTTCTCTGCTTGATTTATTGGTTTCTGTCTCCATTACAGTGGTGACAGCAACCGGAGTTCAAAATATGACCTTTGGATCAGAAATATTTTCACACAGCTCCACTAGAAGGAAAGGGAAATTAAGGTCAACAAGAAAGGAATACTGCTATGTGCTATCAGAAATCATGTTCATGGTTTCCTGTATCCTGGAGCTGCGTGATTTACTGCTGAGCTAAAGACAATACTGCTAGAACGTTGCAATACAGTGCAATCAACATGGAATTTTTTTATGTTTAGAAGTACTAAGTTGAAAAGGACCAAAGGAGATAAATGGATCAGTTGAGGAAAAGCAAGCTGGATTGACTTTAGGCTGGCACTGCAGCACAGCACTAGAAGGACCAATCATCAGCAACAGAAAAAAATCCTTAAGCAACTCGAAGTTCATTCAGAGTACAACAACAGTTTGTTCTTCATTGAGTAATCAGCATACAACATTGTCTTCCTTCAAAGCTCCTAGGAGAATCAGTGTTCAAGGCAAGGTGTTGCTGTCTGAAGCTTGATGAAGAGAAATGTCAGAGGACACCTGGCTATTTGTTTCCTCCTCAAAAGCAAGAATTACATTGCTCATGTGAGTAGAGTTTACAAACCCAGATACACCCTGGGAAAATAGAAAGGCCTGGTTCAATTATCTAACATTAGCATCTTCCTGCATCGGCACGCTCTTCTCACACAAAAACCTCTTATTGCTCTGTAGGTAACTTCACAAGTATGTCCACACAGCAACCATGGCCTCCACATCCAGCTGGTTTGCTTTTGGGAGCTCTATTTTGCTGATATTGGGTGTGAACATTATGTGATATCAGTGTCTTTTCAAACTCTGACCTTCATGAAACAGCAATTAACAAAAGCAGTATGAACAGCTTAAATGGCAGGAAGGACACTTGTTAAGCCTGATAATTAAAGCAAAGCACTAAGCTGTGGTTGCTGTATGACAATAAGCAAACAAGTCTATCAGAAAAGATAATTATTTATTAGACAAATATGCCCTTAGAAAATGATTTCTCAGAAAAGTGTTTTATTTCTCCTAGGGGACACTGAGGTTCCATACCCTTGTGCTGGCAGATGAGTGGCTTTCACTGACACCTCTGTCCTGGGTTAGGAAAACACTTGTCAGAGGAAAACATGGGAGAAGTACTTTGTTGTGCACAGAGAAATCAGGTGGTGGAGGGGTAAATCACTGTCTGGAAATAGGATTGTGTCCCCACTGCCTTCTGTATGAGCCTGCTTGAATGGGATGGACCAGTTGTGTGGCACCTGGGCAACCAGCACTGGGTGAGATGCATTCTGCCCTTCGCGTGGTAAAACTAGGGCTGGGAGTAAGAGATGTGACATGAGGACTAACCTTTTGTATGTTTGTGCTCTAAGATAAGTTTGCCTATTGTAGCTGAGCCTTTAGAAAGTGTCATTCCCCAGTCCAGGCATCTTCTGTATTTCATGAACTGCTTTGGGCTTTACTGACAACTGTCCTTGGACTTTTGAGTGAACCCTTCAGAAGTTGCAGCAGGCATTATCAGCTCAGTAGGGAGGGAGGAGTAGCGCACACAAAACTTACATAAAAGGAGCTATTGTTTTTCCTTGCCGTTTTCTGAGAAAAGTAGTGTTGTGGTTTAACCCCAGACAGAAACTAAGCACCATGCTCACTCGCTCCCCACAGTGGGATGGGAGAGAGAATGGGAAGAGTAAAAGTGAGAATACTCATGGGTTGAGATAACACCAGTTTAATAAGTAAAGCAAAAGCTGCACATGAAAGCAAACTAAGGAATTTACTCCCTACTCCCCATCAGCAGGCAGGTGTTCAGCCATCTCCACGAGCAGGGCTCCATCACATGTAATGGTTACTTGGGAGGACAAATGCCATCACTCCAAAAATCCCCTCTTCCTTCTTCTTCCCCCAGCTTTATAGGCTGAGAATGATGTCATACGGTATGGAATATCCCTTTGGTCAGTTGGAGTCAGCTGTCCTAGCTGTGCCCCCTCCCACCTTGTGGACCCCCAGCCTGGTCGCTGGTGGGGTGGTGTGAGGAGCAGAAAAGGCCTTGACTCTGTGCAAGTGCCGCTCAGCAGTAACTAAAACATCCCTGTGTTATCAACACTGTTTTCAGCACAGATCTAAAACATAGTTCCATACCAGATACTGTGAAGAAAATTAACACTATCCCAGCCAGAAGCAGCACACATAGGAGCCTAGGCAGCCCATGTGGGAATTAGGCATACAGAAATTTAAATATCAGGTAGATTCATGAGAATATTTCTGAGGTATGAAAAGAAGAGCAACACAAACTTCTGATTTGTGCACATATAAAAGCCAGGTGAGATCAAAACTAGACAGAATTAACTACTTTTCCCAGCAGAGGAAAGCTTGTTCAGGTCTCCAGCGGGTAGGCCCTTCTGAAACTCAGAATCATTCCTTATTGTATTGGCAATATGAACAAATATAAAGCAACAGAATAGAAATAATAGAAGTAGAAATTGGAGTGTGGAAATGTAGCTTCTGACTGTATTCTAAAAAGAGTTTCATTCATCTAGGATGTATTTTTTCAGTTTGATCCCAAGCTTGTAGAAATGTGAGGAAGCCTTCAAGACTTGTGGGTTAAACCCATAAACTGGAAAGTTATTTTCCATTTTAAAGTTAATTCACCAATATCTGCCAACCCAGCAGTTCAACAGGCACTACTGGGACAGTGATCACCATATATGCCTTCCTCATGTTTATATCCCATTTTAAAACCTCCCCTAAGGGAGCATCCTCTGTGGGTACCTTACAATAGCTGTGTGTGGCCTCATATGCTTCTTCAAGCAAAAAGGAATTTAGGTGTTTGTTTGGGGTTGTCATTATAGAGTTTATTAAAAAAAAAAAAAAAAAAAAAAAGAAGCAACAATATAACTGAGAAATTCTAAAATACCAACAGTTTAGAAAAAGGGGACCAGGTTTGTTTTGTCAAAAAATTCTTTTGTTTATCATTTCTTGTGTCTAAGACAGCAATAACTTCTTCTATATTAGAAGATATTCCTGAAAGCAAATATCCTGTGTAAGGTCTATGAACAAAAGATGGTGGTGTTGATGTTTAAATAAGTAAGTTCAAAATGTCAGGACAGCCTGAGCTGTTTTTCCTAATAATGTCTGGTTTGCATCTACCAGCTTTAGACATTTATTTTGCAACCTGCATGAGGCCAATGTCAGCAAACACAATAATGTTAAATGAGATTCAGGTATGTAAATGATAGAACACTACTATGCTACTTTTTAACTCAGCTTTTCAGAAAATCCCCCC
>JANIJG010005934.1:30024-60897 GCA_024611175.1 Megaceryle torquata
CAAACAAAACAAAAAACCAAACAAACAAAAAAATCAAAAAACCAAAACAAACAAACAAACAAACATTATTCCAGAATGACACACAGCTTCCAAAATTATCAGCTGGATGTTTTTCTAATGCAAGATGTCTTAGAGCAAATTTGTCAGGTTTGGTTTCATAAAGAATATGTAAATATATATATTGCATTCTTATTTGAAATCTCAGGATCCCTTAGGAAAGAGAAATTCTGAATGTCAGGTGAACGTTAGTTGCAACTATCATCTTACAATGATGAGCTCTTATTTCACAGACCAGGACAACAGGAGCAGGGACAGTCCTCTTCCTGAAAGCATTTTTCTAAGGCCTCTAAACTTTCTGTAAGGGAAAGAAGCCTTTAGAATGGAACAGGTGGAAGAAAAAAGCCAGAAGGGGGAAACTGATTGCCACAATGAGCCTATGGGTCATTCTGTTCCTCACTAGCAATTCACTCCCTGTTGAGGACAGTGGTGAAAATTCAACCATTAGTGATCATTTTACATCCAAGGCTTTTCTTTTAAAGGCAAAAAAAGCATAAAGAAAATAAAGGTTGAGCTCTAGTCTCTAGTTCTGTAGCCCTAAAATATGAATGTAGTTTGCCTCCAGCTGCTTTCTCACAACAGGTTTTGTCTTGAGCTTGCCTCCTTTCACTTCATCCAGAAACTTCATATCCAAATGAAAAACTCACTGATGTGTGCAGTTTTCCCAGTTCAAAATGCATTTTTTCAAGCAAACTACTATTTCTACAGGAATAGACATACTGGTACATGATTTTCACAGGTTTGGAAGTATTTGCTTGCTATTTTAGTTGTTCTATAAACACATGAATGACAAACAAGGAATCTTCTTGATCCTACTTGATAAAAACTGTGTGAACAATGAGCATCAATCTTGCATGGTATTTTTCAACCCTAGAAAATAAAAACTCTATGAAATTTCTAGTGTTGCTGGGTCTGATCAGACATTATTCCTTTGAAGAAATGTTGGGTATGTGGCCAGAAGCACACTGCAGAGAACTGTGCTAACTGGGACCTCCAAACATGTGCGTATCCGTAGCAGGGAAGTGACACCAGGAGATGGATAATGCAAGAATCACTGAGGTATATTTGATGGTTTTACCTTACACAGGAAGATGAGAATTTGTTCTTAGTCTTAAATTCTGAACCTTAATTAAGCCACATGGCTTGGATGCACTGGGAGCGGCCTGTGCTGCTCAGCTGCTCTGACTTTGCTTGCTGTGAGGAGAATGGCATGGAGACAGCCAACAGGCAGGCCCTTCCAACTCTACCTGCAGCCACAGATACAGTGAAAAAAAGAGTCTACTGATGTATAAACAATGAAGACCAGAGATTTAAAAAATACATTCCAAAAGTTAAACTTGTAATTCTCATGCAGGCCACAGTAAGAGGCTGGTGCAGACTGCATCCTTCTCCATGCTGCAAAATCCCAACCCCCTGCAGTCACTAGCACAGCCGCATTCGCAGGCAAAAGTAAACACAGGCATTATTTTTTAGGCTCTTGGCCAAGAATTTGGCTCTCAAAGCATTGGTGTTTACTAGTTTAATTGAGCAGAGTTTAAAAGACTCCAGGACACTGAAAAGCCAGAGAGTCAGCCATGTGTGTTTCTGGTACCCCAGCCAGGCTGGATTTGCTGCAGGTTTTTCTCAGTTCTCTCCAGGTCATGCCAATGGTGACTTCTCAAAAAAATAGTTGGTGTGGTTTACAAAAAAATCAACATTCTGCTTGCACAAACCACATGTGAACACTTCTGTTACGCGTGACAGTAATGAGTAAAGCTTCACAGCCATAAATAAATTAGGACAAATCACATTCAGCATTGCAACAGCTAGTCATGACAAAACTTCAGCCATGATTAAATGCGGTTAGTATAAATAAGTTTAACTGATACTGTCAGTCCTGACTGCTCAGTCTTTTGTCTGATTTTGTTGGTTTTACTGTGTTCAAATTTTAGTCACAGGACTGTTTATAGACATGTACCAGGCCCTGCAGGATGTACTGACAGTCTGAAAAGATAGAAGCAACTTTATGACTTAAAATAAAATTTAAATGTCTCTTATAGGGCAGAGGCAGAAAAGAGGAATAATGCATGGGGGTGTGAAAGCTATCTCTGTTTCAGAGACCTAGTGCAATTCATCATTAAATGCCTCAATAGAGAGCTGGAAAGAAATATAACTACTCTTAATTTGATGACTGACTTTCCTCATCTTCCACTGCTTATAATGAAAAAGGTTGGACTCGATGATCTTGAAGGTGTCTTCCAACCAGAATGACCCTGTGATTCCTCAGAGTATCCATAATCCAAACAGGAATGAGTTTGCTTAGGCAAACCATCCTCAGCTGCTTACTTCTGCACTTTGTGCAGAATTTACACAGCAAACCCCACTGCATAAGCCATGCAAAGCAAACAGTAGGTTTCTCTGTGGGGCTGGATAGTTCAACCATAATTATCCCTTAGTCTCTGCTCAGAAGACCACAACATTCCTTAAAGCCAAAATCCTTAGCAAGTTTAATCTTCTCAGTCTGGGAAGTGAGATATACAATAGCTGATAACTGTTTGGTCTTCCTTTTTTAGTTTTCATTTAATTGAGGAGTATAGACATACAACCCATAGTCTCACACGGAAAGGAAGGTTTTATTTCACTTTACTCCATTTATTCACTCACTTTGGTGGATCTTGTGCAAACCCAGGAAAAATGTATCCCTCAGAAAAATATATTGTCCTTTTGAGAGTTTGAACTCATTAAGCCCTTTGTATTTTCAAAAACATTCTCTAGATAGCACAGCAACTCTTTAAAAAGCCAAGTCTCACACTACTAAGAAATGCTTTTTAATATATTCTGTCATGCTTTCGTGGGACAAACAAATAATGAAAAACTGCAGGTATTTGTCCCGTTGTTGTTTTTTGGTTTTGTTTTTGTTTTTCCTCAGGAGATAACCTCTAAAATGACAGAGATCTGGCTGACAAAAGGTACCCACCACACATAGGTTAGAGTTGGCTATGTAAGTGATGCTGACAAACACAGAGAGCTCAGACAGCTCTTCATGACCTTGGTGTTAGTTGGCTCATCCCCACTGTGGCACCAGGCACATTACCAACATCTGTAGCCACTATCATTAAGTGCCGAGGGTTGTCCTTAAAAAGAAGATAGGGCAAAAGCCCACACGTTAAAGATCCTCCTCTAGATACTCAAAACTGTTCTGGTAGACCCAGTACTACTGCTAGTGACACAATGACCTACCACGAGGGAAAGAAAAGGAGCTAACTACCCATGAAGGACAACATATTGTTGCTATGTACCACTAATTTCTTTCTAAAAATGAAAAAAAGCGAATACAATGAAAAACAGCTGGTGCAATCCAACTGTTCTCCTAATGCAGTAACAGTACTAAAGTTACCTGTAATTTTGGCATAATATCACCTACCTGTAAGTGCTAAAATGTGTATTTCCTCAAACACCCTGTTCTCCCGGACTACGGCATTCCAAGATTAACACATTCTTCCTAGGCCATCTTTATGAGAAGGCCCTCTCTTCAGTTTTGTGATATTGGGTAAGCATCTGCTTACTCTTTTGTCAGCTGAAAATAGACACAAAGATGATTAGACCCAATGCACATCCAATTGCCAAAAATGGTTAAAATGTCAGCCCTACTAAGACCCTGACATCGGTTTCCTTGGGAGATAAAGTGTATTGCCTTCATTCCTATTCTCACTACAGAGTGGGAAAGCACTGACGAGGTTACTTACATCCCAGTCACAGTGAAAACGCTTGCTAAAGCCCAGCTGACTGTTCTTGTGCCATTGCTCTGGGGACAACAACAACAGTACAAGGGTGTGTGGGACGCTCCTCATTTGGCTTTCAGCACAACTATACAGAGATGTGCTGGAAGAGGTCGGAGAGCCTTCTCCCTGTGCCTTCCATTACTATTAGGATCTTCATAGTGCCCTGACACAGCTGTGGATGAGTAAGGCACACATTTCACCTTTCCTCCACAAGCTCACAGCAAGCTGCATTGCTCAGTGTGGCAGTGAAAAGTATCCACAGCATCACACAGGCCTTCGGAGATCAAACGTAGTAATATCTGTATTTCATACTCCAGCCATAAATTCTTTAGGTGACAGTGGATGCAAGGTGAGGGCAGCATGGCTGCATCCCAAGGGGTGGAAAGACCAGCACACAGCCAGCTCTGCACCAGCTGATGCTCTCAGCTCTCTTGGGAGTACTCCTGGGGAACTTAGTGATGAAATGTGCAGCTAAATAAAAAGTATGCAATGTATTCTGGCCACGTGTATTTGTAGTAAAAAGTGTTCCTGGTCAGAGGCAAGTTATCTTTAGCAACACAGCTGGTATTACCATATCATACTATTCACTTTCTTCCTTAGATTATTGCTGCTAAACATAATCTTAGTAGTATCTATATGATACCCGTATCAGGTTGCTTTACCCCTGCTCAGTCTTCAAAGGCAATGAATAATCTGGTTTACCATATGTATATATCACATAAAGCAGAAACAGCATTGCCTGAGCACAGAAGGCACCAAAAAATTACTCAACTCTATTAACATACGAGAGACAAACACTCGGTACTACAGGATGAAAACTACCCTAGCATGCTAGCTCCATATAAGTGCTGCATATGAAATAAACTTTTACAAAACTTTCACACTTATTCTAACACTTCTGCAAGAGTCGCTTAGTCTTGCCCACATTGCTGCTTTTCACAAGTTAAAATTCTCAGAAATCTGGACCTGGCCTCCTCATGGGACTGTACAATACTTGGACTAACTCGCCTTTAGTACATTGTACATTTTCGGTACAAAAATGGGTTACACTTCTGTGTGCTAAACTGTGAACTTTGCCTATAAGGGACAAATAGACAAATTTCAAATGCAGTGGGTACTTCACATTATACCCAGTAAGGACACATTTTCCCTGCACTAAAATCCTTCGTGCATTCACAAGTAACAATCTTGTTAGACACATCAGCTACATGGATAAATCAAAGTTAGTGAGTCAGCAATAGGGGAGAAGATGGGAGTTACTTATTAACACCACATGACATGAGATGAACAGTGACTCGTGTGTCAAAATACGAGCCAAGGATGGAACCTGTATTTGGTGGAAGTCAGAGGTAGATCTCCCACTGATTTCGGGAGGGGTCAGCATTTCACCTCTTGCACCTGCTAGAGTGGGTCTTGATCACACATGTCTTCTGAATTGTGAACTTCCTTTGAAGCTACTAGGAGCTCTGCACGGAGATGGGCTTCGTTTTCCAACAGATGCAATTCAGTGAGGGCTTCATATGGAGAAGGGAAGCAGCAGTGTTAAGTGAATAAAGGGAGAGAGCTAGCTGACTCTGGATAACTGTTCCATCGCATTAGTATTTTAAAAGACCATCTACACAACCATGAAAATTTAATCTAACAGAGACAATGCTGTGGTACAAAAAGTTTATTTAGTCATGGTTTTGTAAACATATGAGGTAAATTAACGTTTACATCAACTTGTTTCTTACAGAATTTAATACACAAGGCACTTCTTTAAAGACAGCACTTTTAACTGTTCGCTGGTTTTGTTACTACAAGTTCCTGATGGCTCAGAAAACTTGTTGTGTTTGTTGTCAGATTCCGTCATGTAAAAGACAAACATCCAGTAAGCAACAAGAAAGCTCGGAGTAAGCCTTCTTACACTTAGAACCCTTTAACTGTGAGAAACAGTGTCAATGGGAATAGGAATATATTCTCCACCTTAAAATATGTTCACATATCTTGCATAACTCTTCAAAGACTAAAACTTCTGGAATTTGATTGGCATCTTACAACAAACTTAAAATGCAAATTTACAATTTCTTTTTCACATCAGTGTTTTTTGCTTATGCAAATAGTTCCATTACCATTAATGGTCTTATTTGCAAGAGTAAAAATAACTTGCATGAAATTGTACTTGCAAGCTCAGAACCATATTTTTGGCTAGAAAGCAAAACATTTATCTTTTGTAAAATCTTCTACAGTGTAACAGTGCAGTGTTTCTCCTTAAGTATTTTGTTTGGAAATTTAAACTAGGCTGTAAATTTAGCTCTTAAAGGACATATGTCACAGCTAGTTTTTGTCGTTGAACCTATAAACACACAAGAAGGCATATCAATAATAATGAACCTTAGTTTATATGGCAATAATTGAGTTAATGATTAAAAGTATCTTTTTCCATAGTGTGCTCCCTATCTATCCAGTTCCCATATTTTAAATATAGAGGAAATGGATACTATAGATCAGTGATCATGTTAAATGGTCTTTAATGGTACTGCCTTATGTCTGAAGAGTTCCTGTGTGTTTAAGACATTTCTCTCTTGGGTTTAATGTAGTGGCAGAGTCATTCTTTTACTTCTTATACAACTATAAACTTAGAAAACAGTTTATTTCGTGTAATGTACAATCTGAAATCAAAAGCTGAATGTAAACTTCAGAAAATCAAAATTACAAGAGCACACTTTTCACAAGAAAAATCAAAGTAAAGGAAACAAAAACTTCTGGAATTAAAAAAACAAAACAAAACAAAACCCAGCCTGTTCAAATCTACAGTGTTAGTGTCTGTATTAGACAAAAAGACCTGGGGGCTCAATACTCTGCTTCTGCAGACTGTTGTCACCCACATGAACTCAGTGGAATACAACAGTTTGTAGCAGCTGAGGAGCTGGTCCCATGACTAACAAAAAAAGGACCTAAGTACTGATCTGATTTTTAAAGCTTGCCTTAATTATTTTACTGATCCTACACTTACGTATTCATACCAGAAAATAATCTCAAGAGTTGCAAAATGTTAGACATTTAATTAGCTCTAAGTGCCTTGATGAACGACAAATATATTGAGCCAAATCAACCCCTGGTACCACTTTGCACACAACTGGCTTCCAAATTACACCAGAAAAGAACACAGTTCATCTGCTTTTTCAGTGCATGCTACTTCCTTTCAAGAAGCTATGACTTCAATGCCAGCACAGACCAGCTAATTCAAGGAGCACTGTTTTATTTATGAAAAAGAAGAAACTGATTTTCATAGATAAAATATTCCAGTTTAATAAAGGGAAGGCTCTAGCAGGCTGTCTTCATTTAATCAAACTACTAAAGGAAGAAATGCAGGGGTTTAAACTGCCCAGACTTCATTTTCTTTCGTATTAACTGACAGCTGCAGTAATTCAAAAAGCCCAGCAACAGAAAACAGATCAACTGTGTCCATAGCCTAGAAACTATGTATTTCTGTGCAATGCAGATGTATTTTTACTGTATCTTTGTAAAACTATTATGAAAAACATACTAATGAAATCAGTGATTTGGAAAATATGTTTCATATAATAATTGTAGTTGGAAGGGACTTCTGGAAGTCATCTGTCCCAATTCCCTATGTTCCAAGCAGGGTCAAATATTACCAGTGAGTTGACTTATTGCAAAAAGAGTAGCACATCATACACCTGGTAACCTGTTCAGAGTATATGTTTTCAGTTTTCTCCTTTTCTTTTCCATAGCTTGCCTTAGCATTGGTCTTTAATTTCAAATAAGAGAACAATTATCCCACAATCATTCTACTCAAAGAGCAAAAATGAGTGTTTTCTTTTTTTCATTTTGCTTAATATCAGGCATGATTCTGTTCTGACTTCTGCTTTTACAATAACTTAATTACTGGTTAGGTGTGTGAAAGATCTTTCAGGATTGTGGCTTGAACAGCCATATATCCAGGCTAAATCAAAGTATTATTTTTTCTACCAGTTCCCTCTTTGGAATTAATTGATGTGAAAGAGACTCTGCTCTGGTGGTCATTTGGTGTTTGGAAGTATTTTCTAGTACTATGGAAATCTGCATAGTTATGCTTTACTCAAAGCATGTTGAATTCAGTGATCATTCATAAGTAAAGATTAAAGTACTTAAATAATATTCCTTTTGAACAAATCTGATTCCAGATGCAATGAAGCAACTAAAAACAGTATTAAGCACAAGGGGGAGTTCTGCCAAAACACTTACCTGGGCTTAAATGAAGAAACAATTACTGGACTCCAAATGAAACTGCAGGTAACCAAGAAGCTTGGCGCTGTATAGTTACATGATGGAACTTAAGCTGATTTTAAAAGCACAACCTGTGAGTTGTAGCTTTGCTTTCTCAGACCAGTACTGCTTGGATGTGGAGGATGCTCTGTCAGATTTCTCTTGGGGGTTGCAATAGAGTTACATTTCTCCCCCTGAGATTCACCTAACAGGAAAAAAGGATTTTTTCCAGCTTTCCAGTATTTACTCTGCCTGAAAATATCGTATATTCCACAAAAGCACCTGAACTCTCTGCAGGTCTAACCACACGCATTAACTTGAAAAGGGCAGAGTAGGTAACAACTGATCCTAAGTTAAACATCTCTGTTATTATTTTTATATACAATATGGATGCAATCCTAAAGAACACACTCAGTGAGGGCTGCAATAATGTAAGGACTGCAAGGTTCGGAGCTCCATCAAACAACAGGTCAGTTTTGCTCTCAGGCATTGATATAAAAAGGCACATATTCCAGGTGGTCTGGTTTATATTAATACACTCCAGAAAGACTTTGACTTCATTCTTCAGAAGCATAAAATAAAGGAGAATATAGCCCAGGAATTTTGATGTACTAAAATACAGAGATGTATATTGCATTATTTCAGCAATATAATTAATTACTTGGTATTTAGCAAACTTACAAAACTGCTACTATAGGTGCTAGTAAATCTAAAAATTTTGAGTGTTAAACTCTGCCTTTGTTTACATCTAGGCAACTTTATCAACTTTAGCCTAAGTTAAGTATAGTTGCATGGATAAAATAGAAAGCAGAATTTAGCTTTTAGCTTTCTTGCAGAAAGGGTTTTTATGGCTTATAACACAGAAAATTCACGAGAGCATGCCTGAAGCTGAACATCTAATAGTAAGTATCTTTATTGTACTACTGTACATTGACTTTTAATGCAGTGCCTGCCCCCAAGATCAGTGGCAGCAGAAAGACTTCTCCTCACCTGGTTCACCACAAGCAGGTCAAGGAAATCATGAGACAACATGCCCAAGGGTCGCAGAACAGTGCTTCTGATCATGAGAAACTCTTTGTGTCTACTCAGAAAGCAGTAAAAATAAAGGTTGAATCTTGAGTGGTGGGAATATATTTTAACTGTCGAATAAAACACATTCAGGAGAACATTTAACAGCAGAGATAACTGGCAATTTTAACTACTTGCTACAGGGTGACCCTGCTTTGCCTGAGTAAGGACCGCACTGCCAGGCCAAATACAGATGCAAAGGGCTATACCAGTGTGTTTGGCTGCTCTTCTCCAATTACAGTACTTTTGATTTATAGCAGCAATAGGACTGACTCCGAGCTTCAGTTCTTTTGGCTTTTGCTTAGAACAGAAGTTGGGCCTAATCCTGCATTCCTTTTGTACAAACTCTCCCGAGCCTTATCAGGCATTCAAAATTCTGACTAATGTCTGCCAGAGTACTTGTTACAAAGGAATAAAGGACAGAGCCAGTTGTAATGAAAGCTGCACCTTAGAAAAAAAATACCCAGTATTTTCCTCCACCCATTTTTAAGGGAAAGGCAATTTTCAAAAGCAGGATTTTAATGTCTTTAACTAAGGCCCCAAATCTACATTGCTTCTGGCTCCCAAAGCTCCAGTTCAATGCTACTCTTGCTTGAATAAGGCCTGCAAGATCCATCCCCAAATCTTGCTCCTTGTTAAATCAAATGGAAATTCTGCAAGTGACCTCAGTCGGATCAAAATAGACCTTTCAGCCACTAGCATGTTGCCCAGATATTTTAGCCACCTTTTCTGCAATACAATATTGTCTAAATCTGTTTTCACTGACCTGTAAGACAATACAGATTGTTGTTAAAGGAAAGGGTAGAACACAACAGGAAATAATGTCGCTTTGGAAATTTTACCATTAGTAAGTTTCTTTCCTCTTACATGTTCTTGTAAGATCAAAGATCAAACTAAAATGATTAAGTACACAGTCAAGTAACTTTAAACCTACAGATCAAAATTATTCTCAAAATGTTCAAATACTTTAAAATATGCACTCATTTACTTCTATAAAGCATTTTTCCAACAAACTTAAGCTGATATCTAATAGTCTAAAATGCAGAGCTGTACTTTATCCTATTTTCTGTCCACGGGCAACGTATGGGGCCACAATGTATTGAAATCGTAATCCTTGCTTTCTGAAGAGAAATTGTTCTGTGTAATAATTTCTGAGGTGTGGTTTAAATTCCTGTCCTCCTCTAAGCAATTTCAGAAGTCATCTAAAATCATAATCAAACATGTGGGCTTAAAAACATGGTGTGATCATGGTTGGCAAACACTGGATAGAAGGTCAAACCGAACACTTCCTAACAGGTCAAGAGTGAAAAAAAAAAAAAAAAAAAGAAAGATGAACCTCAAAAATCTATTACAGGGGTTACCTAAACTTTGCCCGGCCAAGGACCACATTGGTGATTTGCCATGAGCACAAAGGCTTCATTAAGTCATGTTATATGAGAGACTGAGTTACCTTTAATATGGCAAGTTGGTCCGCAGAGATGACAGGTGCCAACAGGCAATTTGCCATCCTGATGTTTGCCATAGGGCTACACATCATTTAAGAGGAAGAAAATAAGTCATTGCATCTGCTCATGTAGAGCTTGTGTGAAAAAGTATGAGTGAAGGCAAGGGTAAGAGGGAGATGACAGCCAGGTACATGGGCACTAGGGATATTAGCATTTTTCTCCAATGAAAGTGAGCCTCAGGGCACATGACCAGCTACCATCACCTCCTGTTACCTGTGTGGGCCTCCCGTAGGGCTGCTCTTGGGAGATCTGCCATGAATATGAAGGAAAGCAGGACTCGTCCCCTGGCCCACGGGCTGTGCTTCGGCCACCCCTGACCTATTAGAAAATGTTGATATTTTTCCCCACTACAACTCACAGAGTGCAAAAACAGCAAGCGTCAAAGTTTGAAGCCCAGGCCTTCCCACCCACGCCAGGCCTGGCCTCTGCGGGCAGCTCCCCTGCCCGCTCTGCCTTCCATCTCCTGTTCCTCTGAGCAGAGGCAACCGCACTTACACAGCCAAGTCATCTGACCTGGCTCTGCAGCTGCTCGACTTGCTGGCCCTGCTCAAGCGCCGCGTGTCTACAAGCAGTGGTGGCTCGTGCATCTCAACGGTGGTGCAGGCAGCTGAGACGGGCCGTTCCACCGACAGCTCCTCCTCACCCTCCACATCCCACTTGTTGCCGCTCGCTCCACTCAGGCTGGTGCTGCTGCCACTGTTGGCTGCAGCGATGGGTGGCCCAGCTGGGGGTGGGAGTAGCTGCTCCAGCGGCTCTTCCTGCTCAGGAAGGGGATGCCGGACACTGCTGGGTGTAGAGGAGCCTGCTGAACTGGAGGGCACCTTCCCCTGTTGCCCAGCTGCCATATTGATCCAGTTCTGCTCGGCTGCCAGGGCACGGCTGTTGCTGTTGAAGTAGTTGATAACAGCTGGCGTGGGTGTGGGGATGGGGGTTGGGATGGTGACAGGAGTGGAAATGGGCGTGGGAGTCACAGCACGGTGCCTCTCCTCGGGAACTGGTGGAGCAGCAGGGTAGCTAGTCATGGAAGTTGTGTTGGAGGGGGGCCGCGGTCTTGGAGCAGCTGCAGCATAGTATGGTGCCATGGTCACCGGGGCCAGCAGTGGTGTGACAGCGCGGGTGTCTGGCAGAACAGGTGGGGGCACAGCAGTCGTCACCACCACAGGTGCTGCTGGTGGTGGCAGGGCAACAGGTTTGGACTCTCCTGTTACCATCACTGGTGTCATTGTTGCAACAGGCATCTCAAGGCTGTACCGGCTTGTCATGCCCTGCTTAAGCTTTTTCCATCCCAAGTGATATATCTCAAGCATGTTCAGCAGCAGGGAAACAGAGGCCACTACCAACATGAAGATAATGAAGATGGTCTTCTCAGTGGGCCTTGAGATGAAGCAGTCCACAGTGTGTGGGCAAGGTGAGCGGCTGCACTGGTAGACTGGCTTTAGCTCGAAGCCATATAGGAAGTACTGGCCCACAATGAAGCCCACCTCAAACAGTGTTTTGAAAATTATGTTGAAGACGTAGGTACGGAGCAGGGCACCCCCCATACGGATTCTGCCACGTTCATCACGGATCGGGAGCTTCTCCTTCCCCCTTTTGGCAAGGGCATCCTTGACATTATTGCTGCCTCCTCCACCACCACTGCCAGATGCTGCTGCTGCTGGATAGTTGCTATCTTTGACGCTTCCCTTCTTTTTCAGCTCTTCTTTCTCTTTCCTCTTCTCCTCCATGCGTACAATGTGCAGCACATGGCCCAGGTAGATGAGGGTTGGAGTGGACACAAAAATGATCTGCAGCACCCAGAAGCGGATGTGAGAAATGGGGAACGCTTTGTCATAGCAAACATTTTCACAACCAGGTTGCTGAGTGTTGCATGTAAAGTCCGACTGCTCGTCTCCCCAGACCTCCTCAGCAGCAGCCCCCAGCACCAGTATCCTGAAGATAAACAGTACCGTCAGCCAAACCTTGCCAATAACCGTGGAGTGCTCCTGCGCATTCTCTAACAGTCTCCCCAGAAAGCTCCAGTCACCCATTGTTTCAGATTTCTAACCTACAATAAGAACATTAGAGCAATGTTAAAAAAGTCTTATAATGACACAGCGCTAGGGCAGAACAGATTGATCCTCGACAAATAACATTTCTTAAGCGCACTTCCTCTTGCAGAATGTTTCACACTTATGTTGAGAAATCCGTAACCCTGTGACCATGTAGCTGTGGGGCTTGGTGAGCACAGAAGTGGGATGTTTGGTGCTTTCAACTCGCCCATGCAGGTTTAAGTGTCTATACACAACAGGCGAGAAAGATTCAGAACTAGAATTTCTACAATATTTAAATATTTTAAACCCCTGATTTCTCAGTTTCCTCCACCTGAGATGCCTCTAACTGTCCTTGCCTGGTTTTAACAGATTGGTTCAATTAAACAGAATATTCCTACTATTAATGTGACTGCACTTGTGTCAGAGTATGATACAAAGTTTGCATAACTCTAATCATTTGATTGTTATCAGGACTTAGTTACTCAAGCCTTCAGATTAGTAATGTCCAAGGTCTCTGCTATTTTCATACGGTACAAACACAGAAAAATAATTACTCAAAACCTATGGAATTTACAGTTTAATCGTGGAACGTGTACACCGCCACCAAGCATGTTCTCAAAGCCTAGTCATGTCTGAGTTTGTTTATTTCTAGAAAGAGAATTATTTTAATAACTTGAAATATCAGGAAGAATGAGAACTTCTGAGAGGAATGATGTAAAGGTTTCTGTCCTGACAGTTGGTATAACTGAACCACATGTACTACAACATTACTTTAAAAACAAAACAAAAACAAATTAAAAACCCCACAACCAACCAACCAACCAACAAGCAAACAACCCTCAAGGCCACTTCAGCAAGAGTGCACAGAGGTTTTCTTGGAAAAATGAAATTACATCCTATAACCTTACTTCTGTGACAAACAACTGGTATATATTCTCAGTAGTTTCCACCATGGCTTCCCATGTACAAATTCTAGGAGGTAACACAACTTCTGATTTGGAAAAACTTAAAAGTACAAGATTTAATTTTATAAGATGAGATTCCTCACAAGTTGAATTCAATTAAGAAACAAGCTATTATCTGTTGGTATCATTTCTCTTATCCTTGGCCTTTTCATATTTGGAATACGTGTAAGAATATTGAAATATATGTAAGAACACTGAAATATATGTAAGAATATTGGAATAGATGCGAGAAGTGTATTTCATTCTCCAAATGAATACACTTCTATATTTTATACATCAAACTTCAGTTGAAAACAAAATACAAAACTTTACTTTCAGCTAACCTCAATACCGACAGAAATACTTAAATCATAAATATAATTCAGATATATCAATTTGCAGGAAAAAAAACCAAAACACAGCCACACGCTAGCAGAAAAAACTGATTACCCTCTTTTTAAAAATATTGGAAACTTTTATAAATATAACTGAATTACATTTCAGTCTTTTTATTTTTATATTTATACTTCTTGTCCAAATATCTGTGTGTTTTTTCCATGTCCCAAGAAGAAAAGGCATTCATCACTACAGGTAGGAATTTTCCACTGAGAAAATCTACCTTTCTCAGTATTATATCTACTGTGATTTCCAACCACTATGTCAATGTTTTTCCAGAGGAAGCTTTTCCAAAGTCTGTACTGAACCTCTTTCAGATTTTTAGTTAAGGTAATTAAAGAAATAAAAGTTATTTAGGTTACTTTTTTTATAACTTGATTTTACTATGAGGCAATGAAATAGCTGTAACTGCAGAACAGTAATATTTTCACACAAAAAGCAAAACCACCCCCCCCTTAGTATTTTGCATTTTCATAAATTCTGAAATACTAATTCACTTTTTATCTCCACGAACTTAATTCAACCAAAACTCCCCCTAAAAAAAAAACAAAAACAAAACCAAAAAAACAGTAAATCTTAGATATTCTAGCAAAACACATTCCCTTTAATATAATTAAATTCTTTTTCCAGCATAGCATGATGAGCTGCAAATGATGATATTAACAATGAAATACCGATTTTACATATTCATTTCCCTGGTTCTAAAACAATTTTTAATAAAATTTTTAAAATATATTCAGATTTTTCTGGAAGTGTATTTTTTTTTTTTTACCATCTTAAATTAGTAGCCCAAGACTGAATAAATTGTTAGAATATTTTACTTTTATAACCCTAATTTAATATGTTTAAATGATTTTTAAATTTCACCCTCAATCTTAATTTTATGAGGCAAAATAATTTTAATCTTGAGAAGTATTACATTTTCAGGCAATAATGAATTAATTTTGTATCTATCTCACTCAAAACCATTTAAAGATCTACTCAGTTTAGCTCAACGTTTGAACAGAACTAAAGTGTTGTTTGGGAACATTCTCTTTGAGTAGGAAAATGTAGGAAGGGCAAAATGAATGTGATATTTGATGGATTAAAGAAGTTTAGCATAACTCTAAGTTCAGTATTTAATTTCTCTGCTATCCTTTGCATTATTCTCTGCCTCTTGGTTCAGATCTCTCTGCCTCACTTTCTGTTTTCTACCCAGATCATGCAAAATAAAACAGCTCAGATAATAAGTAGTCAAAGTTACTGTTTGTTCATTACTAATACTTGTGTCCAACAGCACAAAGGCCACACACTGTTTTTCATAAAGACAAATATTACCTTCTATTGTTCCCCAAAATAAAGTTGATCTTTCCTCATGAAAAAATATAACCCCTGCACTGTAAGGTGAACAGAGGTAGTAATCTTTTTTTTTTTTTTACTGTCAGCACACTGCAGTTATCTCTTGCTGAGATCAATAGGTAATGTTGACTACAATGAAAGTAGAATTTCTGAAGAAATATCTAGTGATTAGTGGAAGAAGAAAAATAACAATTTGCAAGAAGTAAAGGAAACATGATAAATAATACCATCTAATTTATTAACAATCATTCTCCATTCACTAATACTACTGAAGATGTTTTTTTCTTTTTACTACAGGTTAACAATGCTCAAGCTGAGATAATTCACCAAAGATGTGACACGATGCATTCCTCAAAGGATACACTTAAACAAGCTATTCTAATGCTTACATTAATTAAAAGATTTATTTCTTTGTATCAAAGCATGCAAATTCATCCTGTACACAAAGAAAAAAAAATGTTTAAACGGCGAGCAGATACTTCACAGCATCTTAACCGCACAGAGGTGAAAACCTCAGTGTTCATCTTAGCATGAACTGCAGCAGTCATTGCCTTCACTGCAATTATTACACATAGCACATAAATACGGGAAGGATGTAATTTCTGAGGGCAATGCAATGATACATCTCTCCATTGGCTGCAGGTTTCTCAGAAATCCAGATGCTGTGGATTTCTTCAATGTCAATACATTCTCCAGTGAGTAATTCTTAAAGCCAATGTAACTCATTCAAAATTCACATTAGCAATTTTAAAGAGGTGCCTTAATACAAATAATGATTAAATGACAGCAAACAAAACCAGAGGGGTCACAGAGCTCACAGAATTTTTGAGCTGTCACCTTTAAGTTCAACAATAAAATACCTAAACAGCCATGTCTCAGTATTTTAGCTGAGAACAATTCCAAGCTTGCTTTGGTAGTATTACATAAACTTCAGCTGTACAGTACTACTTTTTGCACTGCTGAAATAAAGAGATAGGCAACTATTAGATCCTAATCTTATATATGGATTGTGAAGGGAGACATTCTTTATTTCTGTGCTTGGAAAATATGCAGATTAAGAAATGAAAAATCTTTATCTGCATTTCATGACATTCATGCAGAAATACCCACTAGGGAATGACAGAGATTGCTTTCAGAAATCAATCTAATTTAATGGTATGAAAAGCAAGGACTTCACAAACTTTGGGATCATTTAATAAGAACTGTGAGTCATATATTGTTTGTGTCACTTTTAAAATCATTCCCCTGAGACAAATATTGAAAAATGGGCAGTTCATAAACACTGTCATGGCATTCTGTCAAAGAATCAATATTGTGCTGTTAATTACCAGGTTCGGCACATGCACTAATACACTTTGTGGATTGGGGGTGGGGGGGTGGGGTGTGACAAAGAGAATGAGCAAGAGAGAATAAAATTTAAAAGTGGCGATGCCATATATATCCGTCTACAGAAGAGAAATAATGTTTCATCACTAACTTGCCAGTTATTATTTCTGTTTCTCATGACTTCACTGAAGAGGTTCATCACTATGTACCAAGTGTGTGGAATACAATATTTTAATTATTTATAATTTAACTCATACATGTATATGTTTGTGTATTTATATACACATATGCACAGATATATACACATAAAATATCTACACAGCTGTGTTACATACATTGCTAGACTATTACACCTGGTGTATTTATGATTTTATTATACTGATATATCTACAAAATGTTCCTTAGCAATTATGCTAATGGATGTCCTTGTCTGAATATGATTTCTTATATTCACTTCACATTTTCCTTCATTTCTTGTGACAGACTAAAATCTTGGGATTTCGGTTTTTAACTTCAAAATTATCTAGATTTCATGAACTGGTATGAGAACAAAATGCTGTTAAAAGAGAAAACAAGTGGCAAAATTTCCTCTGATTTTACAGTCAACAATAAGGCGTCTCCAATATTACCAGGTTTTTAACTCTACTAATTTAAATCTGATAAAAGTGGACACCCTGCACAAAGTCAGCAGAGTAACCATGTCATTCCAGACAAACTGGTGGATACACAGAGACAGTATGAGCTACTACAATTTTCAGTGAAATCTAATGGTATTGGGTCATGTACAAATATGTATATGAAACACAATGGTGGGTGTTTCATAATTCACTTCATAAACTTGTTTAAATGAAAACTGGAAAAATACCTTTCTTGCTCAGAGTGTCACACTTTCAGATGCATCTTTTATCACTTTAATTGTATTTTAAACACTTGTTTAAAAATTAATCCCTTAGCTGATCTTGTTATTACCTTAAACTTACTTTACTGCTATGGAGCCTTCTCCTTAAATCCCAGGCAAAACTTCTCTTCACTTCTTGACTTCACTTGACCTCTGAGTGGAAGTTTGGCCTGAGTAAAAGGAAAAGCGCAAGGAGTGCAGGCTGAGCCCGGGAGAAGCACTACATCCATCCCCACCTCTTAAACTCCTCTGTTCCCTGGTGTAACAAACCCTTGCTCTGATTCGCTACTTGCAGGAGAAAAGCAGAAAAAATAAAAGTAAAAAAAAAAGTAACACCCTTTGTCCCCCAGAATACTCGAATGCCATCTTAGAGCTCTAAATTGAAATTAAAAGACAGTGACTTACCAATAAAACTCTGAAAGGTGTGAAGGGTGTGGAGTTACCAGGGGACTATGGCAGAGCCGCTGAACATGAGGGCAACAGTCCCTACATCCCGAGTGAGTGATGCATGAATGAGACAGATCTGTCAGGTGCCCACGTACAATCAGCCACACGGATCTAAAAACTGCACAGTAAGGAGTGTCCCGCCCCCCGCCCCAGATATACAAAGGAAAGACAAGCCTTTCTGGCACCCAAAGACTCAAGAGCCTTTTTCACTGCAGACAAGCAGAATCCCCAACAGACAAGTATCAGTCTTATGAGACTTCAGGCAAGGGAGACTCTGCTATACACCCTGTTCAAACTTCTTAAAGTACATTTTTGTCTTATGGAAACCATTTGAATATTTTTCTAGTTTAATTCTAAAAAGTTCCAGTAGGATTTTATCTTTTCCCTTTAAATTTCCCCTAAAGGGAAACCCTAGTAGCTCTGGCTACTCAGTTCCATTCCTTCATCATATCTATGCCAGTGTCTTAAAGACCTAACACACACTTAGGATTTCTGAAAGCAACCTAGGCTTATGTGAGTTCTTCGGTGAGTCTGTGATGAACCCAAATACTTTTCTGATAATTTTTTTTTGCCTACTGGAGGGGAAAAAAAAATAGATATATATATTGTCAAAGTTTTGCTTAATCAAGCTATAAAAATTTCCAAAAGAGTGTCTATTAATCTCAAATACTTTGCATCTCTTGAGTCCTAAGGGAACAAATGAGTAACTGTTATGGTTTTGGTAACTCTCAGACCAAAGATGTGACCAGAGTGAGGTAAAAGCCTGGTCAATTCAGGGACGCCCCCAAGCCATTTTCCCTACTATCAGAAGAAAAAGTTTGCCAAGTAACTCAGAACTCACGCAAGACTCAAGAAAACCAAGAAGCATCTTGGGTTAAACTTGTGAACTCCATCATTCTGTGTGGCACCACGTACACGGGTGAACGCCATTCTGGCTCTGCTTTATATTTAGGATTTAACTTTACTCTGAGTGTAAAACTGGCTTGGCACATCACTATTCAAACGTCATTGGTAACCCTTAAGGAAGAAAATCCATGCCCCTACTCGTGCATATTGGTGGGTAATGGCCACGACAATCCTGGATACAAAATATATTTGGTGCTTCCCCCTCCACTGCATTTTCTGAGGTATTTTGTGAGGTTTGGACACATTTCACTGCCACACCAGGCTGTTAATCAGTCCCATCTGCGAGTACCGCTGCCTGCAGACGATTGCCTCGGCAGGGCAGGAACAGCGGACACTCACAACAAGGTCCCTCAGGGAGGTATTTAAAGTCCTGCTCAGCACGCTGAGCACAGCTCGGCCTCGCCCTGCCCTTCCCTGGCGCCCAGCCCAGGGCCGGGGGGCACGGCAAACGGGCAGAGAGGCCCCAAGCAGGTTCCTGCCTCCCGCCCCCAGCGCAGGCTCCGGCTCCAAGTCTGCCCGCGGCCACGTCCCCTCCGGCCGAACCCCTCCCCGGGCTGCGGACCGTGCCCTGAAGCCGTCTGCCGAGCGGCACAGCCCAGGGTCGCTCTACTTACGCTTTGCGGGAGCAAGGCTATTTTAAGTAGCAAAAGCTTAACTCGTTCAGAAGAGTCCAGACAGTGTTGGCGCATAGCTCATTTAACTGGGGTTGGGGGGTGAGGGGGAAAAGAAGCCCCCAAATTTTGCTCAGGCTGTGGAGAAAAGCGGCGGAGGAGGTGCAGGGGCGGGGCGGGACGTGCCGGGAGGCCGGTGCCCAGCGCCCTACCTGCTGTCTCGGCTGGCAACGTGCCCCTCGGGCGGTCGGCTGCCCCACAGCCCGCCTGTGGCAGGGGACCTCTGACGGCGTCCCCTGTAGACACTGGGCACCCGTCCCTCCCTCTCTCCCCTCCCCTTGCCCGCCTACCACAGCGGTCAGAGCCGCCGGCTTCACACTCAGTCCCTTCCGAGGGGCTGCGGGCCGAGCCGGGTCTCCTCACCCGGGAAACCCCGAGCGGAGCGGCCGGGGCGTTTGGCCGTCTCTCCCTGGCTTTTAAAACGTTGTCACTGTGCAGATAATCCATCCCCCTTCGCGGGCCCAGGGTGGGATTTCCCGAGAAATAAACAGCTTCTTCCTCCGAGAGGATAAAGCTGTAAGAAACACGTCCCCGACGGGGTTTCTGCCCACCCCATAGGGCTCTGCTCGGAGGCAGCGCGGCGGCGGCCGCCACCTGCACGGTCCCCTCCGCTTCCGCCCTCCCACTCCCCCTCAGAAAGGGAGTTCCCGGGTACTCGGTAGCCGGGACACGGCTGCGGCTGCTCTGGCTGCCGCACCTCGGCGGCCGTGGCAGAGCAGCCATCGCCCGGGCGTGCGGCCGCCGCGCGTCCAGCCACGGCCGCCCAAGAGCCCTCGCACACCCCACGCGCTCTCTCCCAGGGCGGAGCAGCAGCGCCGCCCAGTGGCGGCCGTGCGCCGGCCGTTGGCGGGCCGGTAACGGGCGGTCGGAGCCGGCGGCCTTCGGCGGGGAGCTGCTGCTGCGCGACTTCCTTACCGCCCGCCACGCGTGGAGGAGAGCGACCCGCCTGCAGCCCGGGCGGGCTCAGTGATGCACGGGAGAGAGCTTTTTTTCCCAAGAGGAGGTAAAATTCCCTGCTCCCGCCCGCGTCTCCGGTATGAGGAACCCCCAAAGGGCTGCCGGCCCCGAGAACCAGGGTGCTTCACGGACGGCGGCAGCTGCTGCTGCTGCTGCCCTTCGGTCAGGACAGAGCCCTCGGGTGAAGGCAGCGCTGCGTTGACTCCTTGCAGAATTTCAAGCCTAGGTCTTCAACGTTTGAGAGCCTATACCTCTGACTGAGCCTGTTAGGAAAAGAAGGCATTATGATTTTTTGGTAAGGTTGTTGGTTTTTTTTTCCTGTCACACTCTTCTCAGTCAAGTTAAGCTGTCAACCTGCTATGTACAGGCCACGTGAAAAAAACGAATCAGTTGTAACTATCTTCAGAACACTGATTTAAAGGTGGTTCTTGATATTTTCAGCATCAGTACTCAAAAAATGTTACAATAACCTGTATTTTGGTTATGCTTTTGTGTGTTGCCCTGAGAAAGGAAACATTAGCCAGAATGAGGTAAACTGCCATGGTGACTCTTCAGCAGTAACATAGGAGTTTCTGATGGTAACTACAGCCACAGTGCTGAAAACCACACTGGGTCATTCCCAAGGCTCTCTGTGGCTTTATTCAGTAAAAATACCACCCAATAAAAGTTCTTAGATGCTTTCCGGAGCTGTGTGTAGCAGAGGACTGGTGACAAAGTGAAACAGACCAATCTCCATGTTGTATCCTTGCGACACCTGGTTGCACCCTATAAAGCTTTCAACTGAAAACACTAGGGAGGCAGTTCTCTGTTGAATTAAGTGCTAGTGGTTGCACGAGGACAAATTACAAAGGACAAACTACTTTTTCAGAAATAGGTGATAGACCTGAAACAGTGCTGCCATGATTGTAACTGTAGTAGTATTGCAATGTGCATCCTGAAGCAGTAAGGGATGAGGGGCCATGCTAGGGTACAGCAGAGAATCGTAGCAGCCCAAATAACTTCTCACATTGTAAATTCCTTCATGCAATGAAATTCCTCCACTCATCAGGTCAGATGAAGGGCAAGAGGTTTGATTTTAGGGAGAGGTGGAGAGACATCTCTCACTTCCAACCATCTGTCCAAAAGGTTTAATACCATGAAGCAATGGGTGTTTCCATGATGGCTTTTTCAGTCGCTGGATAGTTTCAAGTGGTATCTCCTACCATCTGTACAAACAGACCTTGACATCTTTTTGTAAGAAAAATATTATTACTCAGGTGAGCAGTGAGGTTCTAGAGCAGTTTTCAGTACTGCTGCAGAAGGCTTTTAAGACAAAATTCAATACATTTCGAATTAAGATAATCTGATGCGCTGCCTGCCTCTCACGAGACTACATCCATCAGCTAACAATTTCCTTTCCAAGAATTTCCTTCCGGGTTCTTACAAGAAGAGGTTTGGGCTGTCGACAAAACCCTTTGAGACATTTGTAAAAAAATGAAGCAGGCAAGAATGCAAAATCTCTGGGGAAAACTTGAAGGGAGCAGCTTTAAAAATAAAAGACCAGTTGTGTACTGGTGAAGGCCCAAGCATGAAAGCATGTTGAGGAGGTATGGAGGTCTATTTGTTAGTTGCATACTAGAAGGATCTGAAGCCAAATATGGGGGAAATAGAAAAAGTAGGAATTTATTCAGAAGGAAAATATGCTCATATTTAAGCAATGGTGTTGAAAAGTATTTCTGACAGAAGGATTCCCATAAAAGAGCCATCCTACTCACTTCCTCACTGTCACTTACCTTTAAAGGTGGACAGCACTGCCAGTGGCCAGATGCCATCTGAGTGTGCTCTAAATCCCTAGTTCCTTTTTATGTTTAAAGAGTTCCCTCCATTGCCACTAACACTAGACAGCAACATAAAATGTACACCGATGTTAAAATCTTTACATTAAAATGTATATTTACATCATTTTCTGTCTTCTTTAATAGCACTTTTCTGTCTTCCATCCAAACCTCCACACAGATGACACTTACCATAACTGTGCATCCAAACAAAGTTCAGTGCAAGAACCCTTATACTGCGATACATGTCGTTAGTCGTAACCGAGCACGCCAATGCGATACAAGGCAGTTCTGTCCACGGAGTCAGCCTAAAAAACAAGAGCTACGAGTGCCTTCGGTTCGGCTTGTTGGGACACTGCGTTCTACGCTGCTAAAAAGAATTGTGCTTGACATGCCGCTGAGCTACAGAAGATGGCACTAGAGGCATTTCAAAGCTGAGAAAGTGTACTGTGCTGCTTCTGGAGGCACAGTTTGAAGTGAGGATTAAACTCTTTTCTTCAGCTGCTTTGTACGTGGATGACTCGAAATACTTTAGAACTCTTTAACTAATAAATAAAACGGTAATTAAAAGGCCGCAGTAGTCATATTATATATTATATAGTAATTATTATTACTATCCTTATTAGTGATTAGTGTTCTGTTTGACACTATCAGCACCCAAGTCAGATAACACAGCATATTAACAACAAAGAACTGGTGACAGGAAGAATTATTCTTATTTCTAGTTTGTAGGAAGAGTGATTATGGTTCCTAGTTTGTAGAAAAGGAGGCACAGGAAGACTTAATGACTTGTCCTATGTTATACAGTCCTGAGAATAACACTGAGATCCTAGGTTGGCAACTTACCCACCAGGACAGGCTTTCTCTCAGAATTTGGAAACCTGGAAAGTCTCCTAATACAACAAAAGAATCAGACTGCTCTGGGATAGGTAGCAGTGAGATGCTTTCAGGTCATCTTCATGGAAACAAAAGCTCCATGTGAGATGCAACAGAAGAACTCTTAAGTGTACAAGCCAGGCATCTGTTAGAAGGAAGAATCAAAAAGGAGAGACAGGACATGCAGAATCCTAAGGGGAACGATGTTTTTAATCATTCTGTTGTGGTGTGATGCTTTTTTTCTTTTTTTTTTTTTTTTTTTCACCCTCCTGGCAGAAATATGAAGAAATAAAAATACTGCTATTTGAGATACATTCATGCCTGCCACAAGCCTGACAGAAAGCTAACTGAGATGAAAACAAATCAAAATGCTGAGTTCAAATAGTTCTGTGATGAGTTAGTAAGTTAACTCATACAAAGGTTGAGGGGGAAGTTGTGTCGGAGCAAGGGAGAAGATGGCCAGCAGGTGAGAAGCAGGGCCAGCAGACAGGAGTAGAGAGCAGGGAAGGGTACAGCAGCAAAAGAGCGAAAAGGCAGCAAGACTTTGCCTTTCTAGTAGGAGTCACTTATGAAAATACAGCCAGAGGCTGTGGTTTGAAGTTGCAGTGTGTGTAGCAGACAACGAATTTAGGATGTTGCCATTCCCTCTGCACTTTCCACTCACTCTCTGCAGCTCTTCTTGCCCAACTCCATGGCCTAGTCTCCCACAGTCACATCAGCACAAGAGGCCATGCGGCCTCCCTGTAAGCCAGATCAAGGAACTGATCCGGCTGAAAAACAATCCAGCAAAGCAAAACATTTGTTTCTTCATCAACTAAAGCAGTCGGCCAATCCAGTGCTGAGCACAGCTGTGCAAACAACAGTGCTGGCACAGTAAAGCTCCTGGAGCACCGTGTTGAATGACATGAGGAGAGACACAGACAGGGTAAGAATGAGCAGGAAGAGATGACATCAGTGTTAATGTCCTAAACTAGTACTACCAGTGAACACTGCATAGTGCCAAACCACAACCAAAGCTCCTAAACATGGATGTTCTTTTCCATTGTATTCAGGGTAAGAGCAAATACGGTATGTTTTACCAGAATGTGCCTTGATGACATGCACGATGAATTTCTAAAGGCTTCAGGTACTGTCTACCTTCCACTGAAAGGAACAGCAATAAATATAGTGCTTTGAAATAGAAAACCAAGCTCATGTACGGGAAAATTTCTCTACAAAATTCAAACTACTGCACAACATGATGGTCTGGCTTTGAAATGAAAGAAACCAGTAACACAAAATGGCATGCTATTGCTGGGAAATTTCTGCTGGACAGGCTTCAGTGAACTCCACCAATGTTTGCTTATGTAGTTAACTGGACAACAAAACTCAAAATTTAAATGGGTTTCAGTCTTCCTCCTGTTGGGACCAATTATTGTTTTGTGAAACACAAAACCGAGGCAGAAGGAACTTTTTAACCACCAACTTAATTTATACTAATTACAATTTTATTAACTCACAATGCCACCTCATATGGTGGAATATCAGGTGGAATTTATCACAGTGCAACAATGCAATATCACAATTGCTAAAAACAAAGGAACCATGTTGACAGAGACCATGCTGGGTAGACCCTGCCCTGACAAGTAGACTTGAATTTAAATGAAAAAGAATTTGATTCAGCAGCTGAGCTTTGGCTCAGAGAAAGGAACCTGTACAACAAGACACTTTCAGTTTGCTGAAGGGGTCTCCTTCCTCAGAGAGTTTAGTAGTTCTCTTTGTCCTAGAGCAGAGTCCTATAACTAGACCATCCTCAACTGACTATGAACTGAGTTGCCATTTAGCAGTCTTCACTGATGGAAAGTCATCCAACTCAATGCTAAGTTTAGAATGCTTAGCCCTCTTCACAGAGAGGTTTTGTGGTGACTAGCCTTTATCTTATTGCAATGTAAGCCTATTGTTTCTTGTCCTGTTGCCAGGGGATGTAAAGAGCAACATCTTTAACTTCTTTGCCACAATCTTTTACATATTTGAAGAGCGCTGTTTAGTCTTTCCTCAGACTGTTCCAGGCCAACACATTTATTTTAGGCTTTCCTTACAGGCTCTGTGTTTTAGACATTTGGTCATGTATTATTCCTGACTCCAGGATTTCTTCTAGGTGATAAATGGGCTTCTGGAGCACATGGAGCCCCAGAGTAGAGTAGCACTTTCAAGTGCTAACAAAGGTGGAAACATTATTTCAGACACCCTGTTTTTGACAAACCTTTAATGCATACCTGTATGATATTTTTTCACATCAACAATGTTATTGACTCATGTTTCATTGACAATCTGCTACGAACTTCAACTCTTCCCTACAAATTTCTTCTTTGCTTCAGAACAGCTTTTCATCCTACAGTTCTGCAAGTCCTTCATGTTTCACAATAGTAATATTTAGTCCTTCCTAACTTCTCAAACTGCTTTTGTTAAACCATTTCCCCTGGTGATAAAGATCTTATTGAATTCTAAGCCTATCTTCCCATGTTCCTGCAGCTCCTACCAGCTACACACAGTTTATCCTAGTTGGTGGATCCTTACACTCTGACAATGAGTCGTTATTAACTATTTTACTGCTATACACAAAAGCTTTTATCACATCATAGGTAGAAATTATTCCTGACAAATCCATGTTGCAATGTCTCAGTCTTCTATCAGATAACAGTGAGATAATGATTTAGTCAGTTTGGTCCTCTGTGTCTGTGCACATGTGTGTGGGTAAGTGCACAGATGTTTTTGTTTGTGCTGGAGGGATTGTGGAAGCTAGTTAAGCTGTATATCAAACACTCAGTCCTTGGAAAGGATGCAACACCTACAGCAGGGACATGACTAAATGTAAGCAGATATTACACTAATGACGCAACATACAATAGGTTTTAAATTTTTACCACACAATAATGATTAAATATTTCTTTTTCTGTCACCTGTTGCAGTGATCCTAACAAACAATGCTTGATTAAACTGTTCTGCTCCCTGTGAACATGTCACCTTTATCTTTCAGTTGGGGAAACTCAAAACCAGTGAGATTTGGGGTTGACACCACTTGTCACATCAAGTGAAAGAAGCTTTGAGACAAAATCAATCTTGATAGTTGGATACCAAACAGATAGCAAGTGTTCCAGTCACACCATCAAAAGAAGATGCAGCCTTCCTGCTAAAATGTGGATCACTTGGAGGTGTGGAAGGATTTTTTGTGTTGTCTAAAAGAAAAAATTGTCAGTAGAGATCTGCAAAACACCCTTAAACCAAATTTCATGATCCTGACTTAAACAGTTTTAACACCTATTGTCTTTCCCAGCTGACAAGCCTGTATTTCCAGAGTTGCCAAGACAACAGAAAACATAGACCTTGCCTAAGTAAGCCTGCTCAGCACAGCTCATCCACTGAAAAAATGCCACCTGCTTCACACCAGTTATCTGTTATCCTGGGTACTGTGTCGGCCTTTAAGTGAAATGCAGCATGCGGAGTGAAAACTGCTGTTCAGAATATTAATCTACAACCTGCAGTGATTCATAGCTCAACTGTGTGCAAGTTCTCTATCAGTTCACTCAAAATATATTTCCCTAAACTGTATGTCATGTTGATAACCATATCACTCTTTTACCAGAAAAAAAAAAAAAAAAAAAAGCAAGCACCTGGCTACCAGGTGGTATTATTGGATATTTTTAATGGATTATTATTATTATTATTGACATTTTTTTCAATGGATTGAACATAGAGCAGGCAGATGTAAAATAATCATTGAGTTATTGGCAGTGATTTAACAGACAGAAAAAGGGAGAAAAAAAAAGTCAGAGCTAGGCCAGCTTTACAGAAGAGAAATACAGTCTGTAAAGGAAAATGGTAATGACAAGCTGGGTTGGTCAGGTGGGGGAAAAAAGTCTATGTACCTCCTGAACTATCATTACCTTGGCTCATTAAGCTATGAGTCTTAGCTCATTAAGCCTCATATAGTTTCCATTACTCCTTCCACTCTCTACAAACAGGTTCAAATGACTGTATAGATAATAGGACTTTGAAAATCTAAAGAAACCTGTAATTAACACCCAGGGTAGTGGCTGTCCTGAATATCATAACAGGTGACCAAAATATGTGATTTCATTGCTTGGTAAAACAAATTAGCCTAAATTGCAGGGGAAGGAATTATGATAAAGAAGAGATTTTTCACCAAGCTCAGTCTGTAGTAAACTGCTTTTAGTTGTTGCTTATTTGCTACAGTGCACTTTTTACAAAATAAAGCAACTTCTAACAGTGTTGCTATCTTGAATTGAACCTCCATGGTACAGGAGTGCTCTTCTCTGTATGGATCATATAATTTGTCTTTTATGTTCTTGCTGTCAGGAAATAACACAAAACACTGGCTTATGGTAACTGAAAAACATCTGAAGGATTTTTTAGATTTTTGTATAAGAAAATTTGCAATAAAGGTATTTCTATATCCAGAAGTCCTAAATACATATTCATGATTCTGATTTCCTTTTAAATCACTCATTCTCCCATGGGAGTTAATTTTTCTTTTTCTCTAGCTGTGTCTATGAGTTAATAGTGAAGTTTGCTTCCCCTTCCCCCCTCTTCCTTGATGACAAACATGGTTGTAGTTTGGTTTCCAGGTTTTGGATGAAAGATTAACCTGACGAAGCCAGTGGTTATTTCTCCTGGTGATTATTTAAATGAAGGTATAGTTCCAGCCCGTCCCACTCCTACAGTTCCCAGTTCTGATATCACATTATTTGACACTTTTTATCCTGCCTACACTGGACTGTGAGAAGTCAGCCTCTTTTACAGTCATGACTTTGGATTTGCTGCTTCAGTTTTCAACATTCTTGCAATCTTCATTCTGAGAAGAGCCAAGTGCCAAAAATGTAGATACTTCTAGTGTATTTCAGGAAAGAACACATACAGTTCCAACACAAACTGTCTCCCCTCTGGAGCTGGTTAAGTTATTTATCACCATCCTTTTCCAGATGCAGTTCTGCTAGTACAAGGCTGACTTAGACATCACATTTTATTTCTAGTAGGTGTCACATATATGACCTTTCACTATCAGCTCACAAAGTCTGCAGAATAACAGGCAATTACAAAACCAACCTGCAGCAGAAGGTTGAAATTGTTACAGTAGCCCTTGGCTATTAAATGTAGTATTGGTGCATGCACTTCCCATGACAGGATGCAGATTTTCATTGGACACATTAGATAATACATGACACGTAGAAGTAATACAGAAAACAGACACCACAAGAGTGCTTTAATTTCAGAGAAAAAAAAAAAAATCCTGTTATTACAAAAGAAATGTAATACTAGAATTGGGTGTGTAGATAGCACTGGGAGTTTAGATCATTTCTCTTTGTACTTGTACACGGAACAATGCAGGAACTTTACCAAGCACAAACCTGATATGTGCCAAGCTCTGTTCTTTAGAGTTGAATTAAGGATGTTTTTACAGTCCAAGTTTCTAGTTCAGCTCATTATTAATGACTTTTAATCTTTTTGTTTATGCATCTGAAGATGGTGTTTTTATGTTTTTCTTGCTTCCCTCTTAGACGACAGATTTCCATCCACAGTCAACTTGTAACACTGGATGCAGCTCACAAGCGATGTGAGCCTGCTCACACTCCATTTCCAGTGCACAGCGAGGGGTCATGGGTCTTAACCGAGGCAGCTTTTTTTATTTCAACAGTGATAAACTTAAATGTACAGTATGATATGGATGCAAGTAGAGAAGCTGAGATAGCACTCATTCATTCTGGTCAAAAGCCAGTTATTAAAGCTGAGGAGGAGAAACAGCCAACTTTCTGGAAGTAAGTTCAATGGGAGATCAACTGTGTTGCTGTATGTGCTGGTGAAGTTGCCTATGACAGGTATAAAACATGTTTTGAGACTACTTTGGAGAGACAAGATCAGACTGACTCACATAGTTTTTCAAGTTAGTAATATACAATTCACAGCTCAGCAATGTGAACTTCAAGAAAAATAGCAAGTTCCTCCTCATTTCTGATTACGTCCCTTTGCTATTTTAGCTGTGCAAACTAATTCCTGCTAGACCTACTGTTAAGAAGAGGATGCATCAGTCTCACACTGTGGAATGTCAGAGAGATTGGGAGTGGTTTGACACAGTCATTTAGAAGGTACCTCAGATAGGCAGAAGGTTTTGTGAAGAAAAGCTGCGTAGGTTGGATGGGAAAAAGGGACTGATGGAAGAAGCACTGGTAGGTGCAGACTACTACATATACTGCAAGTTGAAGCACTTCTTTTGGATATCAAACATCATGAAAGAATGCATTTTTTCTTGGCTATTAAAAGTACACACATGATAAAAAGTCTCTTCAAATAAAATCTACTGTACTGAGATCGTTCACAAAGTGGTGGGCAGAACAAGGAGGAAGACAGTTGCACTGCCCCTACTTTCTCAAAGGCAACTATGTTTTTCACTTGACCAAGAGATTTTAAAAATACTCTTTGTTCCTCCCACTGCTGCACACCCTGTGAGTGGAGGGAGGCAGCAGAAACCTAACTACATTTACACGCAGTTGAGATTAGCCACCCCAACCCTGCAGGAGATGCTCCTCAGTTCAGGTAAGGAGATTAAAAGAAAAAAACATTGCTGGTGCTCTGTAGAGCTGATAGCATACATTGCCTTGGGGTACCTGTGGTCCTAAACCCCTTCCTTGCTCTCCCGAATAGAGAGGGGATAGGACATCTGCTGTAGACACAACCCTCCCTGTTTTTTTCCTTTTCACCAGCCCTAAAGTTCTCCCCAAAACCCTTTGTTATTGGCTTGCCTCTGAAGCTGATACACTGTGTTTGTGATTCCTGCCTCTCCCTTGGGCACAGCAGCTATCCCTGAGCCTTTCCAGTCCTGCTTTTTGAAGAGTGACTATCCTAACAGCAGGATCCCAGCAGCAGGCATGCTTGGAAAAGCTGCTGCGAGAAGTTTGCTCTCTCTATTTATGGATGCAGGAATACTTGAAATAGCTCCTATCTTTAAAACTTGCCTCAGTGGCAGCTGCCCTGGGAAACTATCATCTTTAAAACATGAATTAACTTCCATTTTTATCCTTTTCCTTGAGCATGAAAATATTACTGATTGCTTTGACACCTAAAAGTTTGAGGGAAATGGGGAGCTAGGAAATCCTGAAATGGGAAAATTATTTTAAAACTGTGTTTTTCCTGGATTCTTTCATGCAAATTTTTATCACTAGGTAACACAATTCAGCCAGATTCAACATTATGCAGATCCCAGACACAGCAAGCATGAAAATAGTAAATGTGGTTTTCTCAGTGGGCCGAGACACAAAACAATCCACTGTGTTGGGGCAGGGCCATGCATTGCACTTCACCAGACGAGGCATCTGGTACCCATCATACATGTAATAGAATGCATACATGAAGACTGCTTCGAAGACAATCCTGAAGAAGATGCTGATGGTGTACGTCCACCACAGGGGGCCCTGAATGTGAAGTTTCTTGGTTTTCAGCTCTTCAATATCAATCTTCTCACCATTTCTGAATCGCCTTTTCTTCTCATGCCTGGTGTAGGCTACATGCATGGCCACCAGCAGTGCAGGTGTGGAAACAAAGATCAGTTGCAGGGCCCAAAGTCTGATGTGAGAGAT